>JASSUY010040658.1:0-23808 GCA_032466535.1 Forpus xanthops | reverse complement strand
GGCCCCCTTCAGATACTGGAAGGCTGCTATGAGGTCTCCTCACAGCCTTCTCTTCTCCAGGCTGAACAGCCCCAACTCTCTAATCCTGTCTTCATAGTTCCAAAAGTGTAATACTTGAATAGTAGAGGCAAAAGTAAATGCATTAAGTTTCTTATCTTCCACAGAGACACCTGAGATACATCAGTCTTTTTGGAAATGAAATTTGGTGTGCAGAATAATCTGGCAGGGGTTAATTAATATCATATATTTACAAGAGTTACTTTCACTGAAGAATAATCGGATATACTCTTATAATCCTCCTCTAACTCTGCTTCTATTCAACAAATTCGTTGTGTCCAAGTTGTGTCTTTTTATCTCTACTTGATGCTATTAGCTCTGCTATTACTTCTACTTTTTTATTTCAGCTACTTTTTTTCAGACTACTAGTTAGAAACCATGGGTCAGACACATTTATATACAAAACCAGCCAGTATGGCATGGACAATGGCAATGAAATTACCATGAAAATCATTTAGTCTGAGGGAGTGAAATTACATCTATTGTGCTCCCAAAGAGGCAATACATGAAGTGCTAAGGGAAAGGTTATAAACAGATACTTAGATTTAGCTTATCAAGAGAAAGACCAAAAGCTGCTATTATGAGTATCTATTCTCACAGTGATTGGCAATTTTCATATTTAAATTTTCAAACAAACAAAACAAAATAACACCCCCCCCAATTCTTCCCCTAAACTACTAGACAAGTAGCACCAATTCAAGCAACAAATAGCTTTTTTTCCCAATACTTGTGGTGTGTTAGGTATCAAACTTTTTGCTGTTAATTTTGGCTTAGACTAGGCATCCAAAATCTTGGTGCCTCTATTGAACTTATTCCATCCTTAAAATAGATCTGGAAAGACAAAGAAAATTAAAGTATTAATGTTTTTCTTTTTCTTAAACCCCTGATTATGTCTCTTGTTAAATTGAGAATGTAGCTATGTCAAATAGATCTATTTAACTCTTTGGCTACCCATACCTTTTTCTTTTTTGTTTTGATGTGAAAGATCTACTTATCCCAACCTGCTCCAAAGTGCCACTGAGTTATTTAAAAAACTCCCTCTTTTTCCCTGAAAGCTAATTTTTTCCCAAAAAAGCTGTTTGTGTTTTTTTTTTTTCTTCCAGAAAAAGCTATGTTGACTCTCAGGTCCATCAAAACTCTTTCTGAATGAAAGCTCAGGAGCTAAGTCACGGCTGTCCTTCACATTTTTTTCAACATGTCCACAGAACTAGTGCAACTTGATGGTTCCAATGAAGGTGGCAGCACTCATGTCTGGAGCACAGCAGGTTCTCTTCTGAACATTGTGGGACATGGGGAACACTGCAATGAAAAATCAAATTTACCTTGAAATTGAAAAATTGGAACTGAGAAGCCAGGACCAAAGGAGGAGACTCATGCTGAATTTTGCAGCTTTAAGATTTACTGGAGTGGTGTATTATAAATAATTGCACTTCCCTTCTAAAATTCTACTTCGGTGTCTGGCTACTAAATAAGCATCTGTGTAACTCATCTGATAATCCAGCCTTAAAATCCCCCCTACTTTTCACAAGTCAGGTACCCCAGGTAAACTGTCTTGAAAATAAAATAAGAAAGTACAAACTTTCTAATAAATTCTAATATTTTATTTTTATTCTATATTTGTACAACTGAGAAAAAGTGAACATTTCAGGTTTCATTCTGTGTAGACTGAAACTGCTTGCCAGTTTCTTGCAGGTCTGACTCTAACCTATTCTGTTACTAGATTATGATGTTATGTTTATATTATTTCATTTTATTTAACCTGTTGATCTTAGCAAAGCTGCTTTCCAGGTCACTCAAATAAAATGTAGTCCCCCTTGTTCTGCCTTTTAGAAGAATCATAGAATCATAGAATCGTTAGAGTTGGAAAGGACCTTAAGATCATCTAGTTCCAACCCCACTGCCATGGAAACTATCTGAGCAAAAGTAAGGTATATTTATGCTGAATAGGTTGATTTCAAAGAGACTGGCAGCCCACTTCTCTCTTTTGTGAGGCCTTTTACTGCTAGGAGCCTACACCCAAATTTCCATGTTTAGAATGCTAGACAGGTACCAGATGAAATTTCAGCAACCAGGGACTGATTCTTCCTTTGCAGGTCCTTCCACTCTACAACTGGAAAGTTACATTAGCTATATATATATCCTTACATAGATCATACTAAAACTAAGGCCTGCTTGGCTCAAAAGTTTGATGCAATGAAGTAATTTGGCTTAATATAGAACTAATCAAGGCTCCATTTTGACATGACCCAAGAAAATAACTATTTTCTAACAATCAGCTCCACTGACAGTAGACAATTATGCTTTCTGTCTTGCAAAAAAGAAAGTGTATTTATAGTGTAACAGATAACTGCACCGGGTATGATCTTGGAAGCCAAGATATGTTTGTCCTTACTCTTCTGCACAAATGATCTGGTTTTGTAAAGCATTCCAATATAAAAATGATGTTACTAAGTATGCTACTGTACCCTCCAGTGGCAATAACATTGCAACTTATCAAGCAGAAGTTTAACATATTTGTGATCTTTAAAAGGTCCATTCTGACCTCAAAGTGTTACTTGACTAAAGTAACAAATTATCCTTGAATTTTCATCTCAACTGAGGCAGCCTTCTCAAGTCATGCATCTGCTTTGTCTGCCTATTCCCTACAAACTGATAATCTCCTGCAAATGCTGCTCATCATCTAGGCTGGAAACCCAAGTACCCATAGGCTCTGCCGTTGTTGATTTCAGTTGCCAGGGCATCAAAAGAACTGAAAGCTTTGCTGCTTTGCAGGTTTTACTCCTTTTGAGGCTTCTTTTAAAAGTAAACTGTTACAAAATCTCCTTGGAGGCAGAAAAAAATATTTAACCCATTATTTTGCTTTTTTTTCCATACTGTATTATAGAGCTGCAAACTTCAGGAACTAACTGTGGCTATATGGGCTAATAAGCCCTAATTCATATGAACAATATAGTATGCAAAATTAGAAAATACTTGAAAATAGCATGGTTATAGCAATGGCTTTGTTTTTCTTCGTGACAGTGGAACTATTCCTTGCTTAAAAGCTTTGATTTCTTATGCATGAGGGAATTTCTCCAGGGAAAACCACACACATTAGTTACAGGGAAGGAAAAATTTGTACTCATAAATTTTAATGTGTAATTTATTTGCTTGTTTCTGTGGATTAGTCTAAAGAAAAATGTGAAGGGCGAAAGCCAGCAAGAGTTGATTAATGGTAAAAAAGGCCTTTCAGGGATTAGGGAACTGGATGAATTGTTTAAAAGCATCTAGTTTTAAGAAAGCCCTTCTAAATGCTTTAACTTAAAACAACACCTTTGTAAATTGCATAATAATAATTCTTACCATATGGTGAACATAACTGCATTCCAAAGGCCCTCATTGCACCTTCACTTGCTCTAGTTTAACACTCTATTCAGTACATGGCAGTATATTCTTGTCATGTTCAGCAGTAGATGAAATACAGATTGGGCACTAGAGATAGAATCATAGAATCTTAGAATCATAGAATAGTTAGAGTTGGAAGGATATCAAGATCATCTAGTTCCAACCTCCCTGCCGTGGGCAGGGTCACCTCCCAGTAAACCATGTCACCTAAGGCTATGTCCAGATAGGAGAAACAAAAATGTGTGACTAACCCCTCGTTCATATCAACAGTACAATGATAAAAAAAAAGTTATAAAACATTTGAAATTAAGATGATTATGGCAATATCACCTCTGCTGTCTACATCTGTTTATAGCCACTAGTTAGATCCCTAAGAGGTCACAAGCTACAAGGAAAGTAAGATCTACCTCTAAATTCAAATCAAAGATTACATTTTAATTAAAGGATTGGCAGCATTGGTTATGCCTACCAATTATATTGAAGTTTATTTTGCACACTTAAATACAAATTGATTGAGCCAGGATATGCAGTGAGAAAACAAATCCCAGACACCTGATATACCTAACTAGACATACCATCTCTTATTATCATATAGAATTGTGAAATGAAACTGATGCTTATAAAAATGGTATTTTTTTCAGTTAGATTTAAAAAATGCTATAAATACACCTATACTCTCAAAGACATTATGAGAGGATAATTAATTTAAAGAAATATTTACTGACTGACTGCATCTCATTTCATTCCTGTAATAGTATAAACCTAAATACGAGGAGCTTTTTTTTAGATTAGGAAAAAAAGAGTAACAACAGATAAAAAGAAAGAAAAAACAAATCTGAATTAAACAGAAATCTAGGCAAGAGCTTTCCCTGTTTTCACATAAACTTCAACCCCACTTTATTTAGATAAGCCTAGAGCAAATGGGTTAATGAGGAACTTCAGACCCAGCGTCTGGGAAAATAACTCAGAAAAAATGTACAAATATAGCATGAGTTTCCAAACTAGAATGATGCATAGATGTCTGAATTGTTTCTGGCACAGGGGCTCGTGAATTGTATTTCCTCAGGATGAAATCCATGAAGTAACTTGGATTTTTCCCAACAGAGATATCAGGTATCACATACACATTGGAAAAAACTTACATGAATATCTGGTTATACTACAATCCTAATCCTGAGAACCAAAGATAACAAACTGTATGTGATAAGAAAGCAGATGAAATGTAAGGAAACAAACCCCTGAAAAGTAAAAGAGAAAGTTGACGGCAACTGACTAAGAGTAGCATTATTTACTGCAGCATTTTTAAACTGAAACAAAGATTTCACATGTAGCAAGACTTGACTCATCACAGGACATCAACACTGACATCTTCAAGCCCTTTCTGTACGAAAGTATCACAAATTCTGGAAAAAATAGTTTCCAGAGAAGCAATCCTTTAGCTTGGGTAACTAAGGGAATACAAAGCTCTATCAGTGAAAGGAAATCAGCATTTTCAAAAACTCCAACCAATCCACAACTCTTCCATGTGAAGCAGTATCAATGAAGATTACATCAGTAAAAGCAGTACAGAAAAATCCAAGGGGATTTAAATGAATAGTTAGGAAATTCATACAACTGTTGAAAGAGGTGGTAGTAAATCACACTGTCTACATTAATCTATAGTATGCTTAAGCTTTAAAGGCTAAATATATTATGAAGCTCAACTCAAGAAAAGTTCAACAACTGAATTAATAAGCCAATATGCTACAAAAGCATTTTTAAAGTGAATAAAGACAAAACTTAGCAAGAGCAGGGTAGATCTTAACCAGTCTTCAACATTTTCAGTCACAGAAAACTGTATGAAAAATACATCAAACAACAACAAATACTTAAAATGGTACAAATTTTAAGTACACATTAGATGGCCTCTTTCTTGAAATACTATAGAAGCAAATAGAAAATAAATGTGACATTATAGCTTTGTATCATAGTAGAGCTTGTGTAGATGAGGTAGAGATAACATTAGCATCAGTGTCAGAGAGGTTCTCTCAACGTGGCATTTGGCACAGAATGCATACATTTTTAAGATGAATCTGGACCAATACAGTGAGAATAGAGTGATCCAACAGCAGAAGATTACTTTGATTTTGCTAATGATACATCTTTTACATAAGGCAATAATTTAAAAGGTAAGCAAAACAGAGCACTGTGAAAAAAATGACTGGTTAATAAGCTGTCATAAAAACAATATAGAGCACCAAATTTTTTCTAATTTTGGCATTGTATTTGAGAGAAATGAGTATTAGGGCAATTTGCTTTCATGTAGATCTGAGAAATAATTAGATGGAAACTCTATTATGAACTGGGAAGTCAGCTGCATCATTCAGCAACTAAACCAAATAAAAATTCAGGAACTCAGGACCATGCTAACCTTTGTTTCAAATATCATTTCCAAATTCACATTTGAATGCCTCCATAATTTTAAAGCAAGTGCTTCAGGAAAATAATATAAATATTGACCAGAGATAAATTTACAAAAATTTGCGGGTTTACCCTAAAATTCTGTAATTCCAGTATGTGCTAAGAATGAAGCTACAAGGTACATCACTGCCTGACAGAAGAATGTGGAAAAGGGCTAAGGAAGATAACTTGCTATGGAGCAAGGCTAGAGGACATAAAGTGGATGAGGATATAGCAATAGAAAAGCCGGTTTTAGTTGTTTTGTTGGTTTTGGATTTCTTTGGGTTTTTTTCCCTAGGTTTTGTTTGTCCATGGGAGAACCCAGATTCAGACCAAAAAAACCAAAACCACTGACTATGTTGAGACTCAGATATCTGCAGCTATTATTAACCTTTTGTGACTTGGGGAAAACTCATTTCTGAAAGAAGCTGTTACCTCTTGCAAGATGCCTCATTACAGCTCCAAAGTTATGGCTGATTTTCATGAATGCAGTTTCCTTGAGCTTTTATAACTGAGAAATATTGACCTTGGGTACTTTGAACCTGCTTTTATAAGTTGTCAGATGATGGCTCTGACAGAATGAATCACACACGCTTGCCTTTCCAGTTAATTCATATGTCTTTTGAATTAGGTCTTTTTTAGACATCCTGAATTTATACTTGGAAAATTGAATCGCTAGTTGAATTATAGTGCTAAGTGGCACTTTGGAATGTCTACTGAGAGTTTTTAATTTTTTTTTGATTTTTTTCTGTTCACCATATGCAGTAACTGAGAGTTAGCTTATCCTTCCAAAGAGTTATTTTTTGGAAATGAGGAACTCATCTTCCCTCCCCACCAACCACCACGTGGAGCCCAGAAGGTTTGTTTTCACTGGTGAAGCAACAGATGCTGGGCCTGCCAGTGACAGGATCAGTCAGGGAACACAGATCAGTTCATTGCAGAACTGGCCTTGCAGATAACCAGATGGGCACATAATTCCTAGGCAGGTGAAAGAAGCAGTTTTCTAAAGCCACCATGGGACCACGATTTATTTCTATTGCCTTTAAGCTCTGAAAACCTACAGTCGTTGCTGCACTAACAGGAGACTGTACATGTCAGGAGGATGGAACCACCTTCTGCTAACCACCAGAAGCAGAGCCAATGCTCCCATCTTCTCCTGCTGCCAGGCAATTTGTGACTGTTCTTCAGCTCGCCCCTGAGCTCTGGCTTGGATTTTAACATGGACAAGTCTGAGTCCAGATTCTTCAGTTTTGGAGCAGGAAAATGAAAATGAGAATGTGTCCACACTGCTGAGACACCCTAAGCTGACACTGTGGACTGAAAGTATGTCTATGCATGTAATGCAACAAGACCAGGCCTGGCTTTGGACAGTATGGGCCAGCCACATTAAAGACCTGAAATTCAGTGTGGAGAAAGCTTAAGACCAGCCAGGTGTGAGAAACAAAAGAGGAACTTCAAAAGTCCCATCCATCTATGCCAGCATGCTGTTATACAACGAAATAATTGTATTGCGCTTCTTAGAGAGCAAAGTGGATGAGCACAAATCTGGTTTTAATTATGCTGGAGTAAGTCCAAGGTGGTACCACAGCCTATTCTGAAGCCACTCAGGCATTGTGCCTCTGTAAGCCCTGTGCCTGGAGCTGGGATTGAATCACTTGAGCATGTTGTCTAGAAAGCTGGAGATCTTGTTTCTACTTTCTCTGAGGCTTTGTCTATATATTACTGTTGCCAGCACTAAGTGCATCAGTTCTTGCTTTGCCAGTAAAAAAAAGTAGTATAGTGTTTCACTTCTTAGTACTAGAAGAGTCTATGGAATATCTATCAATATATATCCCCTACTCCAGAGCTTAGTCCCTTCTGAATGTGATTAGCCTTGAAAAATGTGGAAATTCTCAGTACTAAAGACTAAAGACCTGTCAGGATGCATAATTTTTCTCACTCTGTGCTACATGGCTTGAAAATGAAGGGATTATTTTTTCATTCTGTCTTTATTCAATCTGGAAAGACATTTTATCTATCTATCTATTTATCTGTCTGTCTATCTATCATCTATCTGTCTATTTCTCTACCTATCTGAGTTAGGGGAAATTAATTTTCTCATTCTTGATATTACAATTTATTTTATGATTGAAGTTATCATAAAGGACATCTTTGAAATGCTTTTTTTCCTGATAGCTTTTTTAGTTCTGTTTTGTTTTTCCCTGTGAAAATACTACTTTGAGTCAATTCTGTTATTTGTATTGTCTTTTCCATTAAGCATTTTAAAGTGAAGCGAGAGAGGGGGGAATTGGAAAGAAGAAATGGCAGTTCAGCCGGTAATAAAAATTTCAGAAGCACTGTTAAGCTACCCTGACTCTATTGACCATACTTCTACTGTAATCTGTTTATAGTTTTTTGGTCAGCCACCAAGGTTCTCTGAAGACTGTGGCCTTAATGCGTATGGTCTGGGTCAGGTAGTGTCCTTAGAGACAAACAAGTCAATCAATTTTTTCCTTATCTGTAACCTGTACATTCTCTTTGTTCTTGTGTTAATATAGATGTTATAGTTTACAAAAAGAAGAAAGGAGATAGCTCACTTCAGATATATTACATTTAAGGGCAGATCTAAATCACAATTCCAGGAAAAAAGAACTGTTCCTTTTAACTTTTATGTTAGGGTAAGTATTCTCTATATGTTAGAGGGAATTAAAATAAGAAAAAGGTTTGTTTGGTTTTTTGGTCGTTTTAATCAAGATTAATCAATACTAGAATATCTCATCCAAATTGCTCATCCAAAATTTTGCTGCATGCTCCAAACCTGAAGGTTCGCAGAGGATTGTAAACAAATTTGTGTGTTGTTTTGCAGCATCAAGTCATGTAACTTTAGGACATTTCTAATGTATATCATACTGAGCTTCCTTTCTTAGCAAAAAATCTGCAACAGGATTTAGTCATACAAATTAACATCCCAGGCTTCCTGAAAGTGAAATCTTTTTCTTAAAAAAAAAAAAAATTAAGTATTTGATTCAAATTCAAACCACAGAATATATGTGTATATGTATGTAATAGTTTATTTGCACAATATTTGTATGTGTAGACTTTAGTTCACATTGCAAAGGAATCTTGAAGACATTCTGAGCCACTTAGCCCTGGAAATCACTGATTTCCCCATCAACAAAATAAACTATGCATGTGAGATCTCATGAGTTGGTACAGAACCTCCTTGTACAGCTCTCTGAAGGAACTTCACCTTAATAGGTATATGATGAAGTTCAGGGCAGTTCTCACATCCAAGAAAATAATAAAAAATTTAGACCCACAAAAAATTTAGCATAACAAGTACCTGCTTCCTAAATTGCTGACTAAATACCCTTTAAGCATATTCTCACATCAATCTTGTATGTATTTGGGAAGAGTAGCACACCTCATGTTTAATATGATTTTGAAAATAATAGATAAGATTCAACAGCAAAAATGGGAACTAAATATTTCCAGATTTGCCAACTCTGGAGCCAGCATGGGACATTTGTCAAGATGAATTGGTTGAATGGGCACAAAAAAGCTACTAAACAAAGTTACTAATGGGCAGCTGCAGGCTGAAAGCTTGACCAGTTTCTGAAGAGTGGAAAGATGAAAGACAATGGAAACTTTATTCATGTTCCGTATGTTTGTATTTCCCACAAAGAGGGTTCTGAAGAGTCTTAAGAGGAAGTAATATATTCATACATGTGTTGACAGTTCTGCTGCCAGTCTGAACAGTTGGCAGAAGTCAAGAGCTTTAAAAGTATTTTCTGTCTGATGTGTGTATCACAATGCTGTCATTCTGCATTTGCAACAATATGGCAAAACCTGTGATCTTCTTATAAACCTTCTTAAAACAAAATTTTGGTTATACATAGAATCATAGTATCATTGAATCATGGAATAGTTAGGGTGGGAAAGGACCTTAAGATCATCTAGGTCCAACACCCCTGTTGGAGGCAGGGACACCTCCCACTAAATAATGCCACCCAAGGCTATGTCCTACCTGGCCTTGAAAACCACCAGCAATGGAGCATTGACAACTTCCCTGGCCAACACATTCCAGTGCCTCACCACCCTCACAGTAAAGAATTTCTTCCTCATATCCAGTCTAAATTTCCCCTGTTTAAATTTGAACCCACTACCTGCCCTATCACTACAGCACCTAATAAAAAGTCCATCCCCAGCATCCTTATGGGCCTCCTTCAGATACTGGAAGGCTGCAATGAGGTCTCCTCGCAGCCTTCTCTTCTCTAGGATGAACAACCCTGACCTTCTCATCCTATCTTCATACAGGAGGTGCTCTAGTCCTCTGACCATCCTCATGGCCCTCCTCTGGACTTGTTCCAACAGTTATGCATCCTTTTTATGTTGAGGACACACACCAGAACTGCACACAATATGGAGTATTGAGGTCTCACAAGAGCAGAGGAGCACGATCACCACCTTTGACCTGCTGGTCACACTCTTTTTGATGCAGCCCAGGATACGGTTGGCTTTCTGGACTGTGAGTGCACACTGAAAACAGCTCATGTTCATTTTCTCATTGACCGATACCCCCAAGTCCTTCTCCTCAGAGCTGCTCTGAATCTCGTCTCTGCCTAGTCTATAGCTGTGTCTAGGATTGCTCCGATCCAGGTGTAGGACCTTGCACTTGGCATGGTTAAACTTCATGAGGTTGGCATCAGCCCACCTCACAAGCGTGTCAAGGTCCCTCTGGATGGGATTCCTTTCCTCCAACGTATCAACTGAACCACACAGCTTAGTGTCAGTGGCAAACTTGCTGAGAGCGCACTCAATCCCACTGTCCACGTCACTGACAAAGATGTTGAACAGGGCTGATCCCTACATCGATCCCTGAGGGACATTGCTCATTACTGGTCTCGAGTACAATATTGAGCCATTGGTCACAGCTCTTGGCATGCGGCCATCCAGCCAGTTCTTTATCCACCTAGTGGTCCATCTATCAAATTGATGTCTCTCCAACTTAGAGACAATGATGGCAATGTGTCGAACACTTTGCACATGTCCAGGTAGATGACGTCAATTGCTGTAACCCTGTCTATCAGTTTCGTAGCCCCATCGTGGAAGGCTACCAAATTGTTCAGGCAGGATTTCCCCTTAGTGAAGCCATGCTGGCTGTCACCAAGCACCTTGTTGTTTTTCATGTGCCTTAACTTGCCTCCCAGAAGAATCTACTCCAATATTTTGCCAGACACAGAGGTGGGACTAACTGGCCTGTAGTTCAACTGACTGGTATGTAGCTCAAAACATCACAACATAGCAAGCATCTCAACATCTCAAAAGATAGCACCCAAATGATATTTTCCCACTGTAAGTGCAAGGAAACTGTACATGTTCTTTTTGGTTTACATCAGAATAATTTACAGCATAATTCATCCAATGTTTTAGGTACTTATTTTGTTGGTTTTGTCTGCTTTTTGGCAAAGTGCGTCATAGTCTGTTTAGTTAATGAAGTCTTGGTTGCAGAAGATCTTGCTTCATTCATTTCCTGTTGAAGTTTGGTGTTCAGGGATTTGAACATTGCTGGATTTACTATGAAGCATTAATGGATTTGTTAAAAGAGCAAAATGAGACCTATCTTGCTCATCCAGTAATGATTGCCAAGACTTTTAACAACCTCTTGAAAAGTAATTAAAATACGTTGTAGCGGTCCTTCCCTGAAACCAAAGTTCTGAGTTACGTCATTGTTAGCCGGGTCAGAAATTTTGTGAGTGCCAGGGCACACAGCCCCATATATTGAAAAATGCAGCCTCGGGGGAATGTACCACAACCTTTCTGAAAAAAAAAAAAAAAAAAAAAAAGGCAAAAATTTAAGTTAAAAAATTAAAAAAAAAAAAAAGCAGTGTTTAGAATTTTGCTTCAGTCACTGAATTTCACATGTAATCAGAATGTCCAGAAACTCTTCCCAGGAATATTTAAGCTGCTTCTTCATTCCTTTCACAGAGCATAAGTAGCAGTATAGCTGCAGTTTGGTGCATATGCAACAGAGTAATTTGTATTAATGCCATTGCTGTAAACTGTTCCTGAAATCCATTTACTTCTGTCTTCTGCAGATGGGAAGTTTGCTCCCCTAAATGCAACAGAATGAGAAAATGAAAACATCTTTTCTCCTGCAACACAGAGTGAGGTCCCAGAATGTCAGTGCTGAGGTCTCTGTGTAGACAAAGTCCAATTCTTTAGCCATTGCAGAACTGCTCATATTACATTCACATTGACACTGGAGAAGATTTTGGTGTGATTAGGACATCTTTTAGTTTTTTTTAACCATTTTTGTTCAAATAAAGGGCCAGATATGTTTAATACAGGATTTTTTGTTTTCATTTTCCACTCTCTGGAATTGAATTCTGCTTCATTTTGGAGGACAACATTTAAGAATCAAATATAGCAAAAAATGAATTGAACTGATATGCTTCATACACTTGTTAGATTTCCATAGTGAACAAAGACTAGAGCCTATCAGACCAGGGAATTCCTGAATGTTCAAAAAATCATAGAATAGTTTGCCTTGGAAGAGACCTTCAAGATCATCTAGTTCCAACCTCCCCTGAAAGCACATAAGTAAGAAATGTTAAGTATTTTTGTTTGCTCAAATCATATACCTGGAGAAAAATTACAAACTTCAGGTCTCAAGATGGCTTCATCAAGGCTACTAAGATAGATAGAAAATATGAAAGGGTAATTGCAGTATAAACACAGGAATATTTTGACATGATGCTTTCACAAATGTATATTCAGGAGGATTGTTTCCATGCAAGAAAGATTGCAATTTTTCCATTCGTATTTCCTGATTCCTAGGATTTTCTTATGCCTGGCCTGTAGTGAGCCATCTTAGCCCCTGAAGTCAAACTCTATGTCCAGCGAGATGATTCCTTTTTCCCCTCATTCTTATCTAGGACATGAAAATGCAATACCAAGTATATGGGTCTAAATTTTCAGTCATACAAAATCAAACTGTATACCTGCAGCAAAGAATCAGCATATCAGCAGTATAAATGTGCCGTTATTTTCTGGTATCCAATCTTCTAGTTTTGCAGCATAAGAGTGTAGCCTTCACTGACAGTTTAATAAAAAAAAAAAAAAGCCAATAAAACTCAAACAACAAAACCCAAATGGAAAACTCATATTGCTCTGGAGTAAAGTATCATTCTTTTACAGTGAATTGCTGTATCAAATTCATAAGGAACTCCTGAGTCTACCAAAGTAAATCCTCTTTAGTCACAAATGAAGAATGGACAGCAGCAGCAAAAAAAAAATGAAACCTTCCCCTAAAATACCTGGAAGAGAAAGGTCCCTGATGTTACCTTAAATATAATAAACACTAATAGGTACCTGCTGAAATAAACTTCCAATATAATCTTGTCAATCACACCAATGATCTGTGCAAATGGCAAATTGTTTTATTAATGAGCAATTTATGCTCCATTTTCCTTAGTGAACCCTGTAGAACCTAAGAGTCACTTGGTTTCTTGGTTATTTCACAGAATCATGAATGCTAGTGTGCTAACTAAAGATTTTATGGTAAAGCCTAGTATATTTCTAAGCAGTTGCTGACTATGCTAAGAACATTTGCTATAGGTGATCTTTGTTTTAGCTTCTAGACTGAGGCTTTGGAAAGGTCTATTCTCAAATGTCTGCACAAAATCAATTTGTGTATGAGCACTGTACACTGCTAGTTTGTAGATTATGAAATGATAAGTTCAGATATATGAACAGAAACATTTTGTTTCACTTTTTTTCCCTTAAGTAATTCCCTAGCCTAGAACTGAGTCCACTGTTTTCTCTATGGTCTTCTGTGCCCCAGATTTCTTCTAAGACTACCATTCCTGTCTGCAGGAACTCCCCTAACACGCAGCTGGTCCCTATTCATGTAGTACTGCAATAAAAGATTATCCTTTATACCCAGAAAGGAATGAGAAAAATGCAGCTGAAAATGAAATGTTACGGTCTGATCACGCATTATGAAAATGAGCTCTTGTGCACAAAAAGTAGGAGGTGGTTTGGCTTCATCTGTTTTTCAAAATCTTGGAGTTGGTGATGAGTTTTCTTCCCAGACTTTTATTAACTGTACACTCATAGTGACTATAAGTATGACTACTATACTGAGCTCTTTGGACTCCGCCTGTGTCAGGCTTCATTGCAGTTTAGGTCAACTTCTAATCAGAGTGCAACTGATGTGCTTAAATATGAATCACTACACTTCGGCAGAAAAAGCGTGAAAATCAGTTAATTTACATTTCCCAGGCTATACAAAAGTCAGCAGACGAGCACTATTTGTGTAGAGATTCTTGAATTTAATGAATGTGTTAGTCAGCATGTTCTTTAACATGGCATTCAAAAAGCTATTTCTTAGACTGCTTTCCAGCTGTTGTATAATATTCTGCTTTCATTTACAATATGCACTGTCACATAAATTCTGTTGACGTCAGTTGTTGTTCACTCCTTATAATTAGTGCATAATACTCTTCTTGTGTTCAACACAGGCAAGTGGAGAAGCTATTTCTTTTTCTCTAAAATAATTAAGTTCTCATCAAAATATAATGAAGATAAGAAAATTAAATAAACTCCCTAATGAGTCGGAGTGAAATTAAACCTGAAAAAACATGAAAAAACTATCTACATCTGTTTTTTGGTTTTTTTTTTTTTTTTTTCCAAAAGTAAATAACCTTATTTTAAAAATCATAGAATCATAGAATAGTTAGGGTTGGAAAGGACCTCAAGATCATCCAGTTCCAACCCCACTGCCAGGGGCAGGGACACCTCACACTAAACCATGCCACCCAAGGCTATGTCTAACCCAGCCTTGAACACAACCAGTGATGGAGCATTCACAACTTCCCTGGGCATCCCATTCCAGTGCCTCATCGCCCTTACAGTAGAGAATTTCTTCCTCAGATCCAATCTCAACTTCCCCTGTTTAAGTTTGAACCCATTACCCCTTGTCTTATCACTATGGTCCCTCATGAAGAGTCCCTCCCCAGTATCCCTATAGGCCCCCTTCAGATATTGGAAGGCTGCAATGAGTTCTCCTCGCAGCCTTCTCTTCTCCAGGCTGAACAGCCCCAACTTTCTCATTCTATCTCAGACAGTTCAGCTGGTGGCTTCACAAGTGTGTGCATCTGTCGCATGAAAAACAACCCCCCCACACTTAAATAAATTAATAATTAAACGTATCATAAATCTTATGCCACCCACATAATTATGTCACTTTAGGAATGCATTACTGCATAGAACAATAGACTTAGAATAGATTCCTCTGGTACAGAAGTAGCAAAGTTCTAACGTTCAGCTCACAGCTACCTTTGTCCCCCATCAGCCCCTCTTCGGAGCCCTCAGACAATGAAATTCACATTGAAATCAATGGAAAAACTCTCACTGACACTAAAAAGCTTCAAAATAATGCAGATTTATTCATAGATGAAAGAGAGGATATAGCCTATTATTCTTATTCATACCTATTCTAAGCTTGAAATAGTAATTTTAAGAACTTGATTAAAAACAAAAAATTCTACTGTGCTAGATTGCTATTAAAGTTAAAATGAAATTAAGCCTGGAAAAAAAGAAGGGGATTAGGAACAGCACCATCAATGTTTCCTTCATCATGCAAAAGCTTCCATTGGTGATTAATGTAAAACTTTTGCAAAACTGCTTTGATAAAATTCTGCTTTAGGATGAAATTTGAGTGCTAATGTCAAGACTAAACCACAGACACTTCTTTTAAGCCTAATGGAGGAATGAAGAATATCTATTTTGCAGAAGAGAATCTGAAAATATTTTCATCAGAATACACTACCAATATCAAAAAAAGCCTATTTTTTGTTGTTGGGGAGGACCAAATTTGTATATTTTGGCATGCACACAGGGATGGTTACATCTTGCAGATAATACCTCTGAGAGCTGCCTAACATTGTAAGGACAGAAAATCCAGTGACTAAAAATGCTATTTGTTTGACTGACTTTGAAGAACTCAATCATCCATGAGCAGAGAGAAACAACTCATTTGCAAGGTACAGGCTTGGGTATGTGGACTTTTATGAACACTTAGTGTCAGACCCAGCTAGCCCAGCACATGCAGCTAAGAAATTGCAGCTTATTTTCCAACTTCTAAATAAGGGAAAGACTTGGGACCTGATCCAAATCTCATTGAAGTCAATGGGCATCATTCCACAGACTCCAATGGACTTTGAACTGGGCCCTTTGTTCCAAACATTGCTAGTAAGCAAAGCTGTGAGAAAGTATTTTGAGTGGCTGCTCTACTGAGCTTCTTTAGGAAAAAAACTCTTCTGGAAGATGCAGCCAGGGACATGTGAGTGTGTGGGTGTGTATGTAAATTATATACAAACAGGAAAAAAAACCATTTTCATAAGCAAACCGCTTTCTTTCCATGACTCCCTCCTGTCTCAGCTATTTTTGACTGGAAGTACTACAAACAGAGCAGGATGGATATTTGTATCACTCGGACAAGGATTTCTCTTGGATCAGCATAAAAATTAACAAAATTATGTCTCCTCTTGAGTGAGGCAGGGGATATGTCTTGTCTCCTCATGCAAGCATGCAACCTAAGCTTTCCATGATCCCCTTGGTTTTGTTGCCATCTTTTCCCAACTAATTAACATGCCACATATTGGCCTTACATTCCTTCTCTACCCTCAAATTGACAGTGACTCCTTCCATTCCACCACTGCATCCAAATTCCACCCACACTTTAGGAAGTCCTGCCTCTATCCTAAATAAACTCTTTGTTTCTCCAGGGCAATTCTAATGACTTAGAAGGAGGGGGGAAAAACAAACAACCAACCTGCCCCTTCAACAACAACTAAAAAAAAAAACACAACAAAGAGCAACCAAACAAAAAAACAACCACCCAGAAAACAAAATGAAGAAAAAAACAAAGAACCAACCCAAAGAATACCCCAAGAAGACCAAACCCAATGGGAATTTGCCATTAATTTTCTATGAATTTCCATTGAATTTGCCCATGTCTCCCTTCCAGGGTCCAACTCACTCTCTTTTAGCTATATCTGCAATGGAAGATCTTTACAAATGCAGACTTAAACTTATCCAGCCTATTTACTCCTGTCACTACCAGGATCCCTTGATTGTCATAACTCTACTTGATTTTTGCTCAACATATTCATATTATGCAAAGGGACATTTTGAAGACTTCACATTAGCGTAGCTCAGAAAATCATTTTACTATGTCATAAACTGCAAATATTAGTTATGAGATGTAACCTAACAGGAGATTTTGTTTCAGCCTGTGTTTTAGCTGTAAGAAATCTGCACTGCACTCTACTGTCTATTAATTTATCCTGAAATCCTCAAAATTCATCAGCTTCACTGCTGGTTCCCACTCTGTCCTTTTGCTGTTGAGCTACACTCTGCTCCCATACTGTTAATAGTCCATTCATTTCTTTTTCCTCATCACTTGTAGATATGTGATTGTGGGTGGTGGGTATGACTGCAAAGTGAGCTGCTTCTCATTAACGTAAATCAGCCTTTGTTAATGTCTTCAAGATTTAATTCAGCTAAAGGTACCACAGAACTGAGTAGGCAGCTATACATCTGCTCAGAACTTCAGATCAGAAGCCCATTTTTGCATAAGGGTTTTCATCAGTGATTTGGGACTGATTATCTTGTTGGTGGGTGAGTTTAAACTCTCCTTGGAATCATGTCACTGCTCTAAATTTCTGTAATAAGCGTTGTTTGTTCTTTAAAGACACGCCAGGGAAAAAGTTCTTTTTTGATAAAATTATCTGAGCCAAACCTGGATCCAGCTAAATTGATGAGAGTTCTGCCACTGAGTTTACTGAGAGCAGCATTGCATCTCAAGGACTGTAGGTAATCATACAACACTGTTGGATCTGTTCTTGCTATGTCTGATCAGAAATTTCTTGTTAGGGAAAACATAGGAGCTAAAGCATTCATCCGTAGTGGATCTTCTCCAGTACCAACTCCTTTTAGCTTCCAAAGCATGAAATATAAAAATGAGCACTCTTCTCATCTTCTGGACGGCCTCTCAGCCATCTGTCTGAAAAACACTATGTAGAAGCTTGAAAACTGTCATTGGGTTTTTATTATTATTACTTATTTCACCAGTAACTTTGCTTACAGCCTGAAAAGCAAGTTCCACTTCTTGAGTGGAACCACAGTATTGAGACTTTTCACAGCGACTTCTCCTGGCTTGGGGCATGATTTTTCCACAGCAACCTTGAGGTTAAGGCTGATTTAGGCACCTGGTAAATGTCTAGGATTTATTCCAAACTCTAAACCCTATGCATTTAGCAGGGGCCTAAATCAGGAGCCCAGGTCCAATGTGTCATCTTTGATGGCTCTAGAAGAGGGTGCAATGCACTTAAGTTAGCTACACATCTTTCTTCATTGACTGCAACATTTGCCGTGTTCAAGAAGGATGAGATTTAGTCAGACAACCCAAGCAAGAAAAAAATCATAATCTCCTAACAGTGATGTTAAATACCGATTGTGATCAGTAAATCATAAACTGTTGAAAAAGGTCAAGACTGAGAACCACACAAAAGTCTGAATGTTTCTTGAAGCTATTTGAATCCCTTTTATGTGCTAAATTGGGCTGGCCAGTCTTGTGAGAACTGTTTTTTTTATGATTTTTTTTTAGTTCTTTGTGCTTCTGGATAAGCTTTAAATAGCCTGAGAAAGGCTTTCTCATAGTATTTCAGCTATTCCCGTTCTAGTCCCAGGAGGCCCGAGGCAGTGTGAAAACAAAGATGGAAAATAATTTTGAAGATTGCCTAAAAGCCTGAAGTTGAAAGGGTGGCGCGTAGTGGGAGACTTGAGGAGAGGGGAGCAAAGCAGATGACACCAGTTTTTGGATCTGACTCCCATAATGTAAGAACTTAGAATGGCAGTTGTCAAGACCATAAAAATGCAAGAACAGCTCTACTCAGACAAAGATTTATCTAGCCGGCTATCTAACTAGCAGCAGATGCCAAGTTAAAAGTACAAGAACAGGACAAGCAAACATTCATACCTCCCTGAGGCTGTTCCCAGTGGCTTGTGTTTTATGGCTTTCTTGAGCCGGTGATGACATCCCATTACCAAGCACCTTATTTAGGAGGCAGGCTATGCAGGCCCTTCCCACAGGGAGCAGGGAGACTGCAGTTCCTGCACATCTTTTTTCTACCTGTGAATTCACTACCCACCTACCAGCAGCTTTCCTCATGAGGCACAAACAACCCCCACTGCTCTGAGCTGATTCCTCTCTGTACAGCAGACTGTTCATGGAGTGCGAGCATCCTACCAACAAAGAATATTGGGAGGATTTGTCTTATTTATACTGGCCTCAAAAACTATTCAAAACCACTGTGAGAAATGAGGGAAGGGATGAGGGACAGATGGGAGACGAACCTCCCTTTATTGACTGCTACTGTCAAAACCAGCTAATTTCTGCCTGTATTCAGGTCCTACTGTGTGGGAACAAAAGCAGAGGTGAGCTTAATCCCCCAGAATCAACACAATAGGATGCAGCTATGGCACTTGGGAGGTAGAATTATCTGCCAGGAAAGTATTCAATCAGGCACACATGTGTGTGCTTCCTGTGAACATACTGGCCCCACAGCATCCATCAGCACAGCTCACCCCAGCCCCACAGCCACAACTCACTGCTCCCTGGGAGTAAAAGCATCAGACTAAGGAGAGCCACATACCTGTGCCTAGGGCTGAGGGCCACATGGAAAGTGAAAAATTGCATGGGGCATTATGTCAATAGCAAATCCTAGTAAAATAAGAAGTGATTAGTCTTTTAAATCAGGATTATGCTTCATGAGGCACAGGAGAAGGTATAAGACTGATCTCGATTCAAAGCTTTTATTATTGAAACTTGTTTATTACCATGTAATATATATGCATATTAGAACAGGTTATATTCTTACTAAAACAGGAATCACAAGAAATCCTGCCAGTAAAAAAAAAAAAGCAACATTTAACTTACTTGTGTTACAAGTGTACTTTCTATCCTGATACGTCAAGTAGTCCCCTTGTAGAGAATGGGGAGGGAAAGGACTCCCTTAGTTGCTGTAAATGTGTAAGACTAGATGAAAGAGAATATGTAGCTACAAGAGGTATGACTTCGATCTTTGCATAAGCTGACTCAAGAAGGTAAAGCCAGCAGAATTATGAAACTGAATAAGCCTCATGGCATTTACCAAATCCTGCTCAACAACACAGCGGGGTGCAGGAATATTCTCCTTACAGACAAATTGCCCTTCCTTTAACAGCTATGCAGTCGGCCAGCAGGGATTACTAACTTCATTAATATCTCATGTTTAGTTCTAGTTTATAAATAGAGCTGCAATTATGTATGTACATAGTCTATGAGACTAAGTGTTCTTATCTCTGTTTCCCTCCTGTCCTCTTCTCCAGCCTCTCCATTAATTTTATTTGTTTACTGTATCTGAATTCAGATTGCCAGCTCTACAGATCAGAAACATTTGCTAGGAGATACTGTAACACAGATATAATAACAAATACTGGCAATTTCTTAATGTAGTTAATCTGGTTGACAAAACCTTTTTGCAGTTATTTTACTAACAAAGGAATAAGCATTCCTTATGGGCAGTATCTGGATTAGAGCACTGGAGATTCAGGCCAGAAGCTATTGCATACTCCCACATTTTCCTCCTACCTTTCTGAGATGATTTATGCTGCAATCTCAGCTGTCCTTGTGACTGTCTCTCAGTTCCTTATAATCTTGGACTAAAGGCAATTGCTTGTTCCTGAAACCAGTTCTCTTTATGCTACTTTTATATGTTGGGGAAGACACCAATGATATAAATGCTCACTGAGAACATAATTCTTTTTTTTTTTTTTTTAGATCTGCTAAAATTGAACAGTGGAAAAAGAAAAAAGACAAAAAGTTATGTTTTTTCTGTCTTTACTGTGAAAAATTTAAATGAGATACATTCATCTGTTTGTAAATAGTGTTTTATTTGAGTATTAGGCATCACCCTCAACTGTGTGGTCATGAGAAGATGAGCGCGATATTAGCCTCTGTAAGACTGAAGGTAGGTCACAGCATTTAGCTAGAGCCCTAGAGTTGAATTTTCTGCTCTTTTTAAAAGGTTCCCACATTTCTCACCGCATTCCTGCCCTGGTCTGTATGAAGTATTAAACACCCATATTGTCACTGAGACAAAGCATAACTTTATAAGATGGCTGTTGCCCCTTCCTGTGAGCATTTGTACTTTGGTGACATCATTTCTGTAAGTAGTATTTTATAGTTAGTGGTAGAATGTAACAGGGGAGTGAGATGCTTAGAAAGTGGGAGCAGTGGATGCAGATGTCTAAAAAAGAAAGGAGAATTTGAAGTATGTTCTCCATGTCTTGGGTAAAAGCCGAATGCTGTATCAAAGGATACAGCCTCTTCCAGTATTTTGTGGATCTAACTGATGGACTATTTTAATCAGATTAGCTCTAAAATAAATAGAAAAAAATATTAATAACTTCATATAGTAAGCAATAAGTGTACAATAAGAAAAATTTTCATTCACAACTTTTCCCTGAATTCAGTCTGCAATTAAAAGTGTTTGGGTTAGTCAAAAGCATATGTTTTAGCTAATAAATGGCTTGTGTGGAAAAAATAATCTAGTACTAACATTAACTACAGATGAACATAATTCTCCCTTAGCTAAGAAGTTGTCAGACTATTGTTAGGACTCTTTATGATTTCACATTGCAGATGAAACATGATGATGACTGTTCTTCAGTAAAGTAGTTAGACAAGCATTTTGTAGCTGAGAATTTACACAGGACACACAGTAAGCTCAGCTGCATTGACTTCTTTTATAGTATCACAATGAAACCCTGAGATTTTGCAGAAGTTTCTTGGTATGTTCTACACTAACATTTCAGAGCTTCTGAAAAATGGGTTTTTACTCAATGCAAAATGGCAGTCAAGAAATACTATGCAAGTAATGAAACAACAATCTATAACCTGTAGCAGACCGGCAATCAGCAAATCAGTTCTTCTCTTTTTTTTTGACGATTACTATAGCCTGAAGTGAAAATCGATCTCGCAACAAAACCTTCTCATATTACTTTATGATATCAATTTTGTTCCCCTTTGTTAGCTTGTCTTCTTCCTGCACCACTTCTTTTGATCTCAGACAGGCTGTGTGTGCTAAAAGTTAGGGCCAGCTAACAGATGTCTTCATATAAACCTTCACTTAGGGAGAAAAACAAAACATTTACAAATAGCTTGGCCCATTCTTGAACTCCAGAAATTGCTTTAAAATGATCTGTAGTCTTTCATAAAAGTTACCAGCTCACTCAAAACTTAAGTCCACCATTTGAGCTCTGTTTTTTGGTATTACTAGGCCAAAGATGATGACTGAAGCCTTGGCTTGCAAGTGTGGACATAAAAAGCAGCCAGGATGCTGGCTTTCATGGGAAGAATCCACTTCTCACTGGCACTGTGTACACATGATCCTGTTCTGCAGCCTCCTCTTCTTCCATCACTGTTTGTGCCCTCTCCAGAGCTCAGGATTGGGACAGGTAGGAGGGAAAGTGCCTGAAGTCCTGCTGGGTTGCACCTGGAGCTGGAAAAAGTGCTGCTCCACTGGGCTTACAGATATAGCACTGTTTCTTATTTGTTGCATCTGCCATGACACTGAAGACACATTTTTTTCTTGTGTATATATTTACAAATATCCCATCAGCTGAAAAAAAAAAATAATCAAACCCATCCATTAGCATAGATATGTATTCAGGGTTAGTGTGGTGGAGAAAAGGGTAAAGGAAGTGGATTAATAGAATAACGCTGGCCAGACTGACAGTGCTGAGATGTACGATTCCTCCATCAGAATGTGCCTGAAGTCAGCCATTTAAGGTCATGCTTTGCTAGATTTAGAGATAGGCTAAAAAGCATTTTTACTTCCTTAAGTAAAATTAATAAGGAATCTTCAGGAATTAGCATATCAACTTTTATGGAAAAGTTCAGTGGAATTTAATTACAATTAAACAAAATGGGAGGGGAGATTATGTGAATTGGGTTTACAAAACAAACCTTGACATATAGAATTAGAAAATAGTTAAATAATTATGCATAATTTCAAGCTTTTACCAAGTTCATTAGAAAATCCTATCTACAGTAGTGCTCTCAGGGAAGTTTTAAATAAATTTTGAAAGATTATTATTCTCTGTTCATAAAGCATAAAAATATTCTGTATGGGTTTTTTTACTGACTAAAAATGTTGTGTACTTGGCAACCTCATTGAGTTCACTGGCACTGCATACATTTGATGAGAGTGGTTTCAAACCCAGAAATATCAGCTAGGGATCAAACCAGAACAGAGCAAAACCCGAGGAGAGTGTGCTGTGCAATACCATTGAAAAAGGAAGATGTCTGCCGTCTTGAACCTTAAAGGGATGCTGGCTTTCCAGATTTAATATAAAACCCCTTATTTTGCTCCTATTTAGAGCTGCCATCTAATCTGGATTCACCACTGCAGTCCTCAAAAGGTGCTGAGCATATTTAATCATGTATGAAATAGGTTTATCCATAACTGTAAAGCTCTTAACATCTTGTCCTGCATTCAGCAGTAGCAGTCATAATGTTTTTAGTTATGGCTTAGAAAGTTTAGGCTGGCCAAAGATTTCTGAGTCTCATGTTCTGCCAGGGAGGAGGTGAAGCCGGGAGGAAGGAGAGACAGGACACCTGACCCAAACTGACCGAAGAGGTATTCCATACCACAGCACGTCATGCCCAGGATAAAAAAAGGATGGCAGAGACCAGGAAGGGTGGGGATGCACTGCTTGGTTGGGATGGGAATAGGTGGTGAGCTATTGTATTCTTTTCCCTTGTATTTCTCTTGTCATTATTATCATTGGTGGTAGCAGTAGTGATTTGTGTTATACCTTAGTTACTAAACTGTT
>JASSUY010040653.1:0-32348 GCA_032466535.1 Forpus xanthops | reverse complement strand
TTTTTTTCTTTTTTTTTTTTTCCCTTTTTTTTTTTTTTTTCAATTAAAAATGGTTGCCTTATAGTCACTGCAAATGAAAGTGAGGCTGTACTAAGTAAAAATAACTGTTTTCTTTTGCTTCTAGCAGAAATACCGTAGACTGAATAAGGTGCGTAGTATAGAGAAGATGTTGGGGCTGTTCTGGGAGGATGGGAGCTAGTTACTGTGGGGCAGGGTGTGGAAGTGGGAGGGGGGAAAAGTCTTGATACCCTTTAGAAAATAAACTCAACAGCAAAGAGGGTATTTAAGATTCTTATATAGCTTATAACTGAGACATTTTCTGATTGTTTCTTTTGACTTGTTTGCTTCCTAACATTACTTTTCCAGGGTGCCTGAATATTTTAGCTAGTTCAGCTTTTTCGGGAATGATATGTACTGCAATGTGGGAGGGCCTGTGCACTTGAATTAAGAACAAATCTTGTCTGAGTTGCATGTATCTGGTAGTGTTTGGTTATTTTGTATTGAAGTATGATGTGTAAAGTCCTTCTGGGAGGAATGTTGCAGCTGTCTCACTGGTTTGGACTTTGGATACAATCTAACTTGGGTCACTCAGCTGCCTACTAAATGAGCTCTTGCAGTTTGGAAAAGTAGTTTGTCCTGGAATGTACTTAAAGGCTGTTAAGTTTCTAGAGAAAGCTGATGAAGCCTCAGTTTTCTGTAGGCTTTCCCGTTTAGGGAGGCAGTCTAAGATTGGGCTACCTGGGGGACAGAGCAGTCTTGTCTTACAGGTTTACCTGCAAATGAGTGTAGGTGTGGTGCCAGGCACTTTGTGGGCACTTGCTGGTGTTCACAGAGGTACAGTCCACTTCAAGACAGTACCATTAGAGAGAAATACTAGTTCTAAAAGGCTGTTCAAAACCCTGGCCATCTGGAAGTAAAGTGTATAGCAGACTTGGAATAAAGGCAGTGTGTGCAGTGTTGTCACTTCTGCAAAGATTAGGATTTTTACATGGGGGAAGGGGGACAGCTGCTATTTTTTCTTCCTCTCTTAGAGGCTTAGCCTGTGCATGGGGCTTTAGGTAGGATACAGGAGCCACAAGTTCACTTCTTATGGTGACAAAGGGTTTAGGGCACCACATTTCCCCCTGCCCTGCTCCCAGTCCCCAGCCCTGGTGGGGAGAGCGCTGCTGCATGCGCGCCTTCCTGCTCCTGTGAGCCCCGCCCTCCGGCTCCATATTGAGCGTGGAGGAGATGAGATCGCTCACAAAATGGAGGCGGTCGGTGCTGCTCAAAGCTTTGGCCTGATCGAGGAACTGCCAGAGAGGAAGTTCCCAGCCTCCTCCTCAGAGTCCATTAACATGTTCGGGGGCCCCTTAAACAGCTTAGGGGGAGAAACAAAGCTGCTTGCTGGGTGCAGGCAAGCTGGGCATTCTTATCACTACCCCTCCTCCTTCCCTCTCTTCTGCCTGACTGAAGGAACACTGCAAAATGGCATGCTGGCCCGCAGCATCAGCTGAATAGGAGGAACCCTGCTGGTCTTGCTCAAGTATTATGGTAGATACACTAGGGAGGAAGGGGAAGCTGTATTGTGCGAGGTTTGCTGCCCACAAGAGACTGCTGTTAACCAGCTTCAGCAGAAGGACTGAGAAATGATGCTGTGTGTTATAGAGGATGGTGCTTCGAAAATCCTGGAGATGCTTATCCCCAGTGAGAACAAACTACCTGGAAAAAAAAAAAAAAAAAAAAAAAACAAAACAAACAATTAATGCTCTAAGAGAATGTTTCCTTTTGTGTCTGTGAAGAGTTCCTATAGCACAGGTGTGTTCTGGGGCTAATTTCTCTCCGATAAAGAAGCTGTAACAGCAGATGTTTCTTCTCCCATATGAAATAGCAGTTCATGTGCATATAATAAAAATAAGCAGAAAAAGACTTCACTTATCCTTTCAGGAGTGACCTGAAGAGATTTATGGTCATTCTTTTAAGGCAAAAGCAGTCCGAGTTGCTAACTGAAAGCTCTGTAGCCTGGAGGGGTGCCAAAGAGCTGCAGAAAGTCTGTCCAGTTTTGCCTCATAAGGTTCCTGGCTTTAGACAAGTCCAAACTCTGCAGTTTCACATAATAGGTGTCCTTTAATGCGTAGGAAAGTTTGAAACAATAGTCGCAGCTTTAACATAACCCAGATAAAAATGGAGTACTGTCAATAGATTAAAAAAAAAAAAAACAAACCACAAACTATGCAATTAGTAACAGAAAACAGTATTTTACTTAACCTAAAGCAGTTTCGATGTACAGTAGATTTGTTACCCTGATTTTAAGTTAACGTATAGTCAAAATGAAGATTTTTTTTTTTTTTTTTTTTTAATTCTGTAGTCCAGACCACTTGGAAGACAGTAGAAAAGAAGCTTTACTTTGTAGTCGCAGGACCACTGAGTGTAAACTATTTATGTAATATTCCTGTAGTTACAGAGTTAATGCCTTAAATAGAAAATTGTTGCTGAGAATGCTGGTGCTCTTCTATACGAAGTTTAGCAGGAATAAGGTCAGGGGTTACTTTCCAGCCAGCTTTTCATAATCCTGGGTGTTGTTTCCTGTATTACAAGTGGAACATCATAAACCAATTGTTTCCTAAAGCCAGTACGTAATTCAGAAATTATCTTTTGCCATATATTGCTTCACAATATTCATTGCTCTTTAGGGTGGTTGTGTTGCACTCAAAGGGACGTATGCTTTTCTGACCAACCCTGGAAAACACACACCCCCTCCCTCCCCCTCCCCTTTATTTCAGCTGTGGCAGAGCTTAACGGTCTTCAACTTCGGGTTTGAAGAGAAACATCTACATGTAGCAGTCTGGCTACTTTCATGTAGTTCAGCGTTCAGGCTAATGCTGCGTCTGGACTGGGTTAACCCACTGCAGCAGAAATGGTGAAGCTTATTACGCATTTGTGCTGCAGAATTAAAGTCATATGCAGTGTAGCTGACCAGCACCTTGCGCAGTGTTTTATATACACACAAGTACCATCTGACTAAATAAGATTTTAATCCGGTGGATTTTCATAAGCCTTCTCTGTCTTGGGGATGGGAGAAAGCTGTAAAATAATTTTTTTGTAGACTCAGTCAAGTGTACGAGGATATTCCTGGGCTAACTAAAAAAAAAAAACCTCGTGCAACACTGAAAGATCAGAAACATTAACAACGCCTGTAAGCCCACTTTAATTATGGTATATAAAACTGGGCTTTTAAAATAGCACATTTTACAAAGTGTCTGGTCATATATCAGTGATATTCTCAAGAGTTTCAATTATACTTGTTTAGTTTATTATGCTTGTTAAGGTACCAGTCTTATTCCAGTAGTTGTATCCACTACTCGTTGTTGATTGACCATTTCTCAAGGCATCATTTGTCTGTAAGACCTAAGTCTTACGTTGAAGCACATTTGAGAGGTGCTTCCCATAACACTAAAAACTGCACATGTACTTCTGCTTTCTTGCTTGCGTCCATGCAACTTACAAAATTATCAGACTGAAAATTTACAGTTTTAAGGAATTAAAAATTGATAAATTTCTTCATAATACATAAAAATAACCTTACACAATGGATATCCTGAAGGACTGGACACTCTGGACAATAACCTTACTTCTTTTACATGGTTTTCTTAATTTTATTTGTAGTTCCTCACAATTATGCTTCATAAAACATTAGAACCTCCCTTTATCTAGCAGTGTTTCATTGCAAATCTTTGCATAGCGATATGCAACAGCATAAGATAGGCATAGAATCAACATACTTCTGGGGTCATGGGGAGAATCGGATTATGTAGTATATTGAAATCTCTTTATGTATACATTTAAACACTGAGTGTTCTAATTAAAATCACACCTCATTGTGTTTATTATGCTGCTGTCTAAACCCATTAGAAGTCATTGTTTTTATGTAAATGTATTCCACCTATTTGTAGTTATAATGTGCACGGATAATTTTTTTGTAATTCTGTGAAATTTCAGCTCTGGTTTATAGTCAAAATATGTTTCTGATTTTTGATTTTGTAGGGCCATGAGCCAAAGGAGCCAGAGCAGTTGAGAAAGCTGTTCATTGGAGGTCTGAGCTTTGAAACAACAGATGATAGCTTGAGAGAGCACTTTGAAAAATGGGGCACACTCACGGACTGTGTGGTAAAGTGTCAAATATTAGTTTGTGCTTTTGAAGGACAGAGGTGCTTAATCTATCACAGAAATGCAGAGTACCCCCTATATTTTTTTCAGGTGATGAGAGACCCCCAAACAAAACGTTCCAGAGGCTTTGGCTTTGTGACTTACTCTTGTGTGGAGGAGGTGGATGCTGCCATGAGCGCTCGACCACATAAGGTTGATGGACGTGTGGTTGAACCAAAGAGGGCGGTTTCAAGGGAGGTAAGTTAAGTTGTTTGAGTTAACCCAATTTCCTAATTTTTGCCTAATAATTTAAAGCACTGAATGGAGTTTTTGGTGTTGTAGGATTCTGTGAAGCCTGGGGCGCATCTCACAGTAAAGAAAATATTTGTTGGTGGAATTAAAGAAGACACAGAAGAGTATAATTTAAGGGAGTACTTTGAAAAGTACGGCAAGATTGAAACCATAGAAGTCATGGAAGACAGGCAAAGCGGAAAGAAGAGAGGCTTCGCTTTTGTAACTTTTGATGATCATGATACAGTTGATAAAATTGTTGGTATGTAGCTCTTCAGTGAGAAATGACTGACAGGATAGAAATGTAACATTAGATTTCAGAACAGTGGTGTGTGGAATGTAAACTGTTGACATAATTAGCTGTTTCACTGTTGTAAGAGGGGCTAGATTCAATGTTCCTTTTAAAAGTGTGATCATGCCTTTCTATGAGACTTTTAGAGCATATTGCTTTCAATGATTTGATTTTTCTAACTGTCCTATTTCACATTTTTCTCTAGTTCAGAAATACCATACTATAAATGGGCATAACTGTGAAGTGAAAAAAGCACTCTCAAAACAGGAGATGCAGACTGCTAGCTCTCAGAGAGGTGAGTTTGGAGTTATACATCGGTATTGAATGGAACTGGTTTTCAATTAATGTAATTGAAGTAAAATATTTTGTAGGTCGTGGGGGTGGCTCAGGCAACTTCATGGGTCGTGGAAACTTCGGAGGCGGTGGAGGGAACTTTGGCAGAGGAGGAAACTTCGGTGGAAGAGGTAAATAACTGGAATGCTTATACAGAATGTGATTCCTATTTTTTATTTCCTGTGTCAGTTGGCTTAAACACTGGATGTGTGTTCAGGAAAACATTCTCATCTGTTTTGTGTTTCAGGAGGCTATGGGGGTGGTGGTGGCGGTGGTGGAAGCAGAGGAAGCTTTGGGGGTGGTGACGGATACAATGGATTTGGTGATGGTAAGTGTATTGTTCACTCCCCTTTCCCTCCCAGATGTTATAGATACCTGTAAGTCTTGCCTTCACTTTGAAAACAAAGTCTGCTTTGGTAATAATGTTTTCTACATTATAGAGCTGTGAAGAGTTAAAGGGTTTTCTTTTTTCCCCACAAAACTATGGGTAGAAAAAAAACTACCTCTGTATTTACCTTGTGACATGAGATTATTTAAAAGTTCATGCAGCAGCTGTTCATGATTATTGAGAGTTAAATGGACATTCTGCTGTTAGTTGAGATGACTAAAACTGAATAAAGCAGTGACCCACTATCATAAATCTTTTTCAATCAACTGTAAGACTTGCCATGGCTCAGTAGTGTCTTTTTTATGATTAAGTTTCAGTGAGTATCCAAGTATCCAAAATGCATCTGAAGAGAGCTGTGGAAAATACCAAAGCAGATAAATGTAGTTATGTTGAATTCTTTGGAACAGTTTTCCCAGTTTGGGTTTACTCCATCAAAATGTCAGAGACCGGGTCAGTCTCTGGAATACTAACTCCTTCAGATATGCTTTATGTGATTAGAAAAAAAAAGAATTTTCAGTAGCTTTGACACACATGTAAATAAAGCTGTAGGTCTAGATAAGAACTGTGAACGCAAATTCATCTGAGGACCTTGCCTACATGAGACGTTTTAATTCAGAGGAATAGAGAAGATGATACACAGTACTGGCAAAGCTGTTTGTGTAAAGAAGCAGTTATTGCATGGGGGGGGGGTGTGGCAGCATGTCTGTAACTCTGTAAGCCAGAATGAATTTCTGAGTATCATTCTTCAAGTTTACATAAATGAATGGGATTTTTTTTTGTTTGGATTAAATAGTTTAGATAGGTGATATAACTGCAATGAATATAATACAGTGAAAACATTGGAAGGAGACATTCTTACTCTGTGTTTGGTTTTCGTTTTGTTTTTAATTGGACATTTCCTCACCAATCTAACTTTGGTGTGTTCTATTTGATGCTTCTTTTATTCCAAGGGGGCAACTATGGAGGGGGTCCTGGCTACGGCAGCAGAGGAGGTTATGGTGGTGGTGGAGGACCAGGATATGGAAACCCGGGCGGTGGATATGGAGGTGGAGGAGGAGGATATGATGGCTACAATGAAGGAGGAAATTTTGGTGGTGGTAAGATGCCAGTTTTAATTGGGTGTTTTTCAGGCATGTCCAAGTTGTACAGTGCCTTGAGTGTGATACTGCTTAAAATGAGTTGTACAGTGAGGTCTTAATGTAGAATGCTATGTTACATAAGCAAAGTTCTTTTCCATCTGAATCAACTTTGATATACTATTTACAACATTGTTCTGCCTGGAACTTATTTTGCCAAAAGCAGCAGCTATAAATCTGTAGAATAGGAGAATTTTGAGGCTTTTGACTGAAGAATGCTGCTGCTGTCAGATGCCAGTTCACATTGTGTAGATGGCATCCTCCTTGTGAGGACTAGAAGTTTGTATAAGCTTTTTAATTGCTTGCTCCAAGTGTGGGGATTTAAGCTGCAAGAATATGTTATACCTTCTGATGTGTATATGCAGCATGGCTTTTGTGGTTCTGTCACTTAATGGAGCAAATAAATTGTTTACATTATTGTCATACATGCAAGGATTTGGGCAGTGAAAGAATGACAGTGAAACTTGTGCTTATATGAGTTTGGAGGCCTTAAATTTGGTCTGTTGTGTTGACTTCAGATTGCCTACTCAAATCTATAAATTTTCTAGTATCATGTGATATTTTTCAACTCCAATAAAGTATCGATTTCTGATCTTCAAAATGCTAAGAGGTTTTTCATCATTTGTGTGTTGCAAGTAGAAGAAGCATGCAAAATGCTTACAATTCCATTTTAAATTATTTAAGATTTTTAAAATTAACATTGGGTGTCATAATTTGGCAAGCTTCACATCTGAAGTGTTGAACAGAAATAGCTTTATAAATCTGTATTTGTTTCAGGTAATTATGGTGGAAGTGGAAACTACAATGATTTTGGCAATTACAGTGGACAGCAGCAGTCCAACTATGGTCCCATGAAAGGTGGTGGCAGCTTTGGTGGCAGAAGTTCAGGCAGTCCCTATGGTGGTAAATACGATTTTGTACAGACAATATTTTTTTTCTAGTTCAAATTTCTTGGTTTTCTTGTACTTCAGTGTACACCCTGTTTTTTGTAGGTGGTTATGGATCTGGAAGTGGAAGTGGGGGCTATGGTGGTAGAAGATTCTAAAAATGCTACCAGAAAAAGGGTAGGTGTAATGCATATTTCTAATGATGATTAATCATGTACAACTGTTCACTGAGAGTAATAATTTTCTTATCCTGTATTCAACAGGCTACAGTTCTTAGCAGGAGAGAGAGCGAGGAGTTGTCAGGAAAGCTGCAGGTTACTTTGAGACAGTCGTCCCAAATGCATTAGAGGAACTGTAAAATCTGCCACAGAAGGAGCGATGATCCATAGTCAGAAAAGTTACTGCAGCTTAAACAGGAAACCCTTCTTGTTCAGGACTGTCATAGCCACAGTTTGCAAAAAGTGCAGCTATTGATTAATGCAATGTAGTGTCGATTAGATGTACATTCCTGAGGTCTCTATCTGTTGTAGCTTTGTCTTTCTTTTTTCTTTTTATTTTCCCATTACATCAGGTATATTGCCCTGTAAATTGTGGTAGTGGTACCAGGAATAAACAAATTAAGGAATTTTTAACTTTTCAATATTTGTGTAGTTCAGTTTTTCCACATTTAGTACAGAGAACTCTATAACACAAATGAAATGTAGTTTAGGGTGTTTCCTTGTTAGTTAATAGAGAGGATTAATGCATTTCTCAATTACTATTTTGTATTAATTTAAAGTTAACAATAGAAACACCTATTGATTTGCAGTCTTAAGGGGTCTAGTCTCAGTGTATATATGTAACTGTCATTGACATGAGTTACATAGGCATACAGAGGGAGAACATCTGTATGTTGCATTATAGTTTGTTTAGATGTATAACTAGGATTGAGTTACTCAAATTAGTGTTTGTGAATTATAGAACTAAGCTTTACCTTAATGAAAATTTCAAATTACTTTTTGGTTTGTGCATATTTTTTTATTTGTAGTTCTGTATTAGTACTAGCGCTTCAAGAAAATAAGGCATGATAAATATTTTAACAAGACCAACTTTAGACACATTAAAGCTGTCTCCCGTCTCATTTGAGATGTACAAGGCATAACCGCAGTTGCTTAAGTCTTGGGTGAAGAGAAAAAGAAACTTGCTTTTTACCTTTATATTTATTGTAATTCCCGAGAAGTTAAGGTGGGGGGAATCAAGTGCCTGTTTCCTTGGGATATACAATGATTCTGTTTCAATAAAACTATACTTCGGGGAGGGTGGTTTGGAATTTTCATCCCCTTTGTCCCCTTTTCCCTTTCCCTCACACCAGACTGCGCTGTTGCGATGAAATGAGGTGTCATAGTGAGAGTAATAGGTGTGTTCCTCAATAACTTAATGGCTATATACTTTCTTGCATGCACCCTAGGCAATTTTCTGGACACATTCTTCTGACTGGGAGCCAAGGGTAGCACAGGTGTAATCACTGACAGTCCCAGGTAACGCGTTCCAAAAGCCCCTCCACCACGGGCTCTGAGTAGTATAGTTTTCAAGCCTTTGCCCTTGCCAATGTCTGTGCTCAGCTGAGAGCTCGAAGATAAAGCAAAACACAATCTAGTTGTAATTTGCTGACTAGAAACACTTGCCACAATGTAGTATGGTACAGTCTGGAGTTCCCACAGGTAGAATGATAGCGTGTGACAACTCAATATTTTTATTTTTTTTAATTGCACTGGAGTAGCAAATCTTATCAGCACATGTGGCTAGAAAGTGTACCTCATTCTCACTTCTGACTTCCAAATTAAGGCACTGCAGCCTGTCCTTTTCTCATCTGATGCCAATTCTCTCCACCATTGCCAGGACAGTGCTTTCTGTCCATTCAGACTCAGAAGAGTAGGGACGCAGTCAATAGAAGAAATGCTCAGACACTTGGCAATGTGGTAATGGAATTACACCTGTCTCACTTCTGGGTCAATGTGCAGTATAAGGTAAATGCAATTCCAGTGTAGGAATGAATCTGCAAAGATGTATGAAATGGCTTGAGGCATCATCAGTCATATTAATAATGAATTATAATATTAAGAAGAAGTAGAATAATGAGTGTGTTGTTTGAAAAAAATTAAACACTGTTATTTAAACACTGTTATTGGAGTGTATTTAGACTGCAGTACGTTAAAACAAGGAACTGGTGTCAAGATGGTAGCCTCCAAACTGGATTTCAAAAGTCTGCTTATTCTTTTCTGTGGAGTTTTAAAACATCTCTAAAACTAAAGCAAGAATTGGTGATTTAGTGAACGCTTCTGTTGCTGTACATACTAATTTGGGCTCGGGGTGGGAGGGAGGCTGTATTTCAATAAAAGCATTTTCTAAACAACCCATTTGGAGTTTGAAAACATGGAAACTAAAATGCAACTCACTAGGGAGTGAGCCACCTAACTGCCGACTTGCTTTGTACATTACTACGCTTAGAAGATGTGTAGACTTGTACCTGGGGCCTGCACCTGGTTGCAGGGACAAGGATGGGGTTGATGTCCCTTCTGACAATTGATCTGGTATTTCTAAATTTCTTAGAATGTATTGACAGTGTTCTTTTTAACAGGGCCTCTTGTAGCTGTACTGTGACAACAATGTTAACTTTGAACAATAGTGTCATAATAAACTTTATGAACAAGATCTGTATGCAACCTTTTAAGAGATGATGTAAGTGATGGCTTTATAGGTGGGTGGGGTAGCTTAGATGTTGTCTGTGACGTGGAAAAGTGTAAGCCATGAGGACAGTGATTAACCAGCTTGAAAGAACCTAGGATGTACTCCTCTGACCCATACTTGCTAAGGAGACTCTTAAGACAGGACTTCAGCAGCCTATTGAGTATGGAGAAGTCAGCATAATTAAAGAATGACGAGGCAGCAGGAGCAACAGCTTCAACTTCCAGAAAAGTGAAGGCATAAGATACTGTGCTGATAGTGAGCAGCTTCCCAAAGGCTAGTTAAATCTGCTTATCACAGCTGAAATATCGAAGAAAGTCTAGCAAGAGTTCTTCACCCTTTGGAACCTCCTTGAGTGATAGCTACTTGAGTTGACTCAAAATCAATAGGTCTAGCATTTAGACCTGAAAGGAAGGGCAATGAGCATAGGTAAGGTTTGCCTTTAAAATTTTTCATGAATTATAAAGAGTAGCGGGTTTTTTTTAAACAAGGTAAGAGTAATTTCTTTAATTTTCAGGTTGAATGAGAAGCTGCTGCTTGACAAAATGGGGAATGTCTTGCACATCCTCTTCAGTTGAAGGTTTCTGACTGGGTAAGATTTGTAGTGTATAGTAAACCACTTGTTTAACCCTTACTTCCTTCTAGGCTTTCCTTTGCCAGCCTCAAGGAAAGCCTTAAGTACTAAGGAGCAAGTACTCTAGCATCCGTCATCCAGCGCTCCCTGTTCTGGGTGAGGGTTGCTTTCTGGCATCACTGCTATTCAAGAATCTTCTGTTCCTGGCAGGTACAAAGCTGGTGTGTGTCTGAAATCAACAAGAGAGAAATGAGAATGCTTTGAACTACATGCTGTAAAAGTCACTGGGGTGCTTGGGGGAGGAGGGCTGGGGCTTGGGGGGGGGGGCTGGGGGAAGCTGCTTTTTCTGTAGAGACCTAGCCAGGGAAGATGGGAAGCAGTCCATGCCAGGTCTCATGGGAGCTTGGTAAAGGTGCTTTGGGCTGCTCAGGGCAGTGAGTTCTCTCCCTAGTAAACATCTCATCTCTGGGTTTGCATTTGTGCGGTACTTCCAGGCAGGGAGCTTTAGTGGCAGCTGATGCTGCTGTGTGAAGCCTGGCTGGAAGCACAACTGTGTTCTACAGATGAATAGCATTAAAGGAGTCTTTCATCAACCTGTTTTAATGTAGATCAGTTCTTAACTCTTGGAATATATTTCCTTTTCTGTATCTTTGGTCATTACAGGCCAGGAATATTTTTAGCACCTTTTATATTTAGAGTAGCCTAGTACCTATTTAAACTTTGCAATACATTTTTTAGTGCATTAGTTTTGTGAAGTCTATTTTAGCATTGGTTATGCTTCAGTTAATGAGCAAGTCAAGCAGAACCCTTGTGTTTGAAATTAACCTGGAGCTTGGGCATGTTCACAGGCTCACTCAAGTATTTGAACTTGTTGCCTGCTGTTGGTAAAGATCCACAGAGCAAACTTGACATTATAACTTAAGTTAAAAGTACCTTACAGTGGTGACTGATGTTGAGATTTTCATGTAATCAGGAGCTACGGAGTGGAAATCTCACAATGACTGTGGTTTTGACAGATGTTGACAAACATTTTTGCTTAGCAGAGGTTGAACCAGAATTTGAATCTGGTGCAGTAAGGTCACAATCTCCTTAGTGCAGTATGCCAGGCAGTGAGCTGAGGTGACAGTTTGCTATCTTATGCCTAGAGTGGGAATACCATTGCGTTTCCTCATGAGTTCACCTGTATGTGGCGCCAAGTAAGTGGGGAAGAGCAGCAGTGTTCTCTGCTGAAGGCAGAGGGGAAATGTTTTTTAATAGTAGAATCTTGAAAATGTTTTAACAGAAACTGCTTTGCATGCCATTACTAAGCCCGTGTGTAAGCACAGCTCAGCCTTAGCATGAGAGGAGTCTATGTTGCTGCAGACTCACTGTGCTCTGGAGAATGTTTTTTCTACCACGTGTAGAACTAGATGGTCATTGTCAGAATTACTTTCACCCTTTGATCTATAACACTCCTGTTAGACTTATTTGCTTAATTTCAATTGTTCATACCCTAATTTGTTCAGAAATAAACCGTGTCAAAGGTAAACCCATGTATCTTTGCCCAAGAGGTGCTTCCAAGAGTTAAGAATTCTGGTTTGTGGATAGTTTTTTCTACAGTGGCTGCTAATAGCTATAAACGGAGATGTAAAGATGTAAAGTCAATGAAGTGTTGGTCCCTAAGCTGCAGTTTGACAGAAGTTTGGTTTTTTTTTTTGCTGCTTAAACCTGTGTCTTAAAGCAAATGCTACTTCTAAGAAGTAAAAAAGTATTTTCCCAAAAGTGGCCCAGGTTAATGCGGATGTGATGAGTATTTTGTTATTATAGAACCCTGAAATTAAACACAGCATATTAACTTTGGTATCATTTAAATACTTAAGGTGGGAAGGGGGATGCTTCTGTCTTTCAAGCACTGGTTTTGTGATGTACTGACTTGCTGTCTTTGGTTCTGATGTTCAAGACATTAATGTGTTTTCATAAGACTGTCTCATCTCAGTGGAACATTCACTTACATAGTGGTCTGTGGTCTCTGATGGGTGTTGTATCTCGTAACATGATAACTCTGGTGGGTCTTTGTATCTTAAACTGTGTGGAGCATGAAAGATCTTGAGTCTCTGAAATTCAGGTATCTGATGGATGGTTCTTTTTCTGCTGTGGGTGCTACAGGTTGACATCTCTGTCTAAGATTAGCTTTTTCCTGAACTAAAGTAACCCAAGTATCTCCGTAGAAGAAAAATGGCCTTCATGTAGAAGACAATCGCAAGATTGGAGCCAATAATATAATAACTGGTAAAGACTTGAAGAGCATTGGTGCCAGTGTGCCAAGATCTTAGAACTTGTGCTTAAACAAGTTTGAAAATAGTATGGAGATTTTAAATTTTTGGTATAATCCATAATGGATTGAAATTTGTTTAAACTATTTCCATTTTGTATCAGAATAAAGTGTATGCTGTCAAATGCCTCACATCTAAAATCCATTGACATCACTTTTTTTAAGTAAATGCTGTGCAGAACACGAAGTGGCCCTAACTCACTGCAACACACTGAGTTACAGGATCAGCTTTCCAGCTTGGGACTCATGGCTCAGCCCCACTCCTCTACTTTTAATGGTTGTAAAACTGAATGTTCTGATTAAGTGGCCTCCACAGGGAGAGTTGTCAGTGTATAAGGTCACCATTGGCATGCGTTAAGACTTGGCAGTGTCACAGTCGCTCTCAACTTCAGGACTATACTCTGTACCTCAGTAATAACAATAAAATGAAGGATATAGTTTGCAATCCGATGTCTTCATGTATACCAGACTTAACATGGAATACATATTTCCTTGGTGATGTGGGTGTGCTGATGTGAATACAACATTCGCTGCGCTGGTGAGATTCAAAAACGGTTTTAAACTGGGTGTGAGTTACTTCAGACTGATACTTTGCCTGGTGGAATTTGAACAAGGCTTCTGCATTAACTGCAGGTATTGTTTCTCTTTTCATCCTGGTAATGGAAGAAGTATCCCAGTGTTAAATTTTCACCATGTGGGTAGTACATGTACAGCAGCTCCTGCAAAGGCTGGTTCTAATGGTGCTGTTTGCCCTTTGCTTTTGTATTAACACTAAAACAAGGAACAAAGTGGAAAGCAGAAGATACTGAGGTCTCTGGTTTATATCCAATTTGTAATTAAAGTATTTATATTAGCTAGAGAGAATATCTTGTGTGTCAGATGTTTGATAGCCTTGTTAATGGTGGAGGGGAACCCAGGAGCTCCTTAGGTTCTCTGTGTTTTATCAAATACAACTTCTAGGTTTTCAGCTGCTGGTATTGTCCATTTGCTCCCAACAAGAGGCATGTCCTTGCATTCTGAGCATGTGCAGGGATGTGCACAGGGATGGACTGACAGGCAGGTAACAAACAGGTCAGTATAAACAAGGTAAGTGGCCTCACAGTGCAAGTGAGGTCACCTGCGTTTACATTTCCTAGTGTCTTCAGCACCACAAATGTTAGTACTTAATGTCAGGGCTGGAACACCTGATGGTGCCAGAGAAGTTCTTCTGCTGCTGGCACTTGACCACTACACTTCCCTCATAAAGAGACAGGCATTAGGTTTGTGATTCCTGGCATTATGCTGCCCTGCAGCAAGAACTCCCTTCCAGATGAAGCTGTTACTGCTCTGCTTTCCTGCCCTGCTTTACTCTTGTTAGCTAAGGTTGTGCTGCAGGTAAAGTGTGAGAGGGATGTCTGTACTCTGGTGCTCAGAACTGGTGAATGAGTTAACAGGAAGATGAATGGCAAGTGACAAAGATTGGAAATGAAAATTATGTGGGGGCAATAAAAGTTGTGAAGTGGTTATGCTGATCCTACTGTGACAAGCTGGACAATAAAAGAGCACTTGAAATTCTGAGTATAGAGGGAAAAACACCTGGTACCCAAAAATCGTTGACTGCAAAGGAGTTGATGCTATTCAGGTGAGAAGCCCTGAGGAGTTGCATGAAAACAACAACCAGCAGAGCAGTTGAGAAAAGGAGACCTACAGCATCCTGTGACAGTCACATCACAACTCCAGTGTTCTTAATGGCACTCAGGACTTCCCTAAAACATAAGATAGTGTGGAATTGGGATCACATTAAAAGTGCTTCTTGGTTTTCATGGCCAGCCATGAGATGTTTTCTGCTGTGTGTGTGGCTCCAACACAGTTAAAAAGTTAAGAGAAATAAAAATCTCAAGCCTGAATTCACCAGCAACTGTATCATTTTGTTTAGCACTACCCTAACTTTGTGAGTGATGAGCTAATAAAGCAAGGCTAGGTTCTTGAGCTGATGTCCCTCTTTAAACCCTTTTTCCTTCAATACTGTAGGTCCTACTCTGTCATCTTCCTCCTTAAGAGAAATAAATACCAGAAGGTGTTGCAAAACAACTTGGTGTTTATTATACTAGAAGAAGTTATGCATAGTGTTATAGGCAAAAGATTCTGAAACTTATATAAAACATCACTGACAGAGAAAAAACTCAGATGAAATAACGCTTTCTGTAAGTTTTGTAGGGGAGATGATGCAGTTTTTTATGATCAGATCTAGATGTGGATTTCAAACGATGCATTTACTGCATTCAAAAAATCCCCAATGATCAAGTATGAGTCTATGTGAACAGCAAACAACACAATGCCAATGATTCTCCCACCTGTTACTGTCCTGGAGATCATAATTTAAGCTCCACATCACTGTTCCATTACCTGAGCACAGGTTGCAGGCAGCATGGTTGGTTGCCTGTTGGTGCACTGTCTTCTATGTGCTCAGACACAATGGGAGTGACCAACTCTGACTGGAGTCAGGCCCCTTCAGGGCCTCACAGCACACATCCAGAATGGTTACTTGAGAGTGTGTGGAATCTTAAGCTGGAAAAATGCTTAATGCTGCCAGTGACCAAATTCAGAGGTTTTAAATGCCTTTGGATGAAAGATCTCATCATGAACTTAGGTAGTGTCCAAAGGGCAAAACACAAATGACATAAACTTCGCATAACGCAAAACTCTGTTACATGATCCTTCCAACTGACAGTCAGAACTGAGCTGAACAAGGCATTAGTAAATGCTGACAGTTCTGTGCAATACATCCCTCTGGTTGTTTAGTACATTTGTTACATGAACACTTAAGGCTTGGAAAACTAGGGAGGAATTCCCTTCCTCAGGGAAATAAATGTGCATGAAATAGAGTTAAAAAAAAAGTTTAATGAACTGATAAAATCAAACTTTAAGTATCAACTTTAATACTTATTAAAATCATATTAAATATTCAGCAAGTATAAATGTGCAAGAAAAATGGGAAACAAGCCCTACTGCATATTTATAGAAAAGGATCAGAAACCATGCTGTTTGTCTTACCAGAAATTACATTTAGAAGGCTAAAATAATTTTATATATATATATATATCAAATCAATCTATGAATATAATAAGAGACAGGAACAGTATATAAATATGGTATCTTTAAATATATACATGTATATGGAAACTAGTCAAAATGGTGCTGTAAGAAGGAAATGTCTGTTACAAAAGTGAGATTACAAGTTTTGCATACTTCCATCTGCATTACGCTATTAGTTTTAAACCTGCATCTTCCATAAACTACTAATCATTAACTCTTAAATCATCATTGCATAGAATTACTTGGAAAAATATATTACCTAATTCTGCATTCCACCTCACAGTAAAGACTATCAGGAGGATGATATAAAAATAAGAGCTCTGAGAGCAGTAGCCAGCTGTGCTGCCCTTCAGAGTTTAGTCTCTGACTTCTTGCCCTTAGGAATAAGGAAGACATTGCCATCTCTGGTTTGCTGCAGAGAATATTCATTAGGAGAGTAAGACTTGCCATCTTCATCACGTAGCATACTGAAGACCTCAAGGTATAAGGTGGTCAGCTGCTTTTTCATTTGACGAAGGCTCTTGTCGTGCTCTCCCTTCTCCTTAAGCAATTTCTCTTTCTCATCCTTCAGGTTATTCAAGTCCTGCTCCAGTCCCACTATATTTTCCAGTTTTCTTTTACGGCAGTTCTGAGCAGCCACTTTGTTCTTGCCTCTCCTGCGTATATCTCGAATGAGCGCAAGCTGGGCTTCGTTGAACTGCTCCTTGGACATCATTTTATTGAAGTCATCAACAGGGAGATTGATGATTTTCTCAACAGGAAAAGGGATCTGCAGAGCCTTTGCTCTTTGCTCATCTCGTGTGAGATGAGCTTCGAGGCGGCTTAAAGATTTATCCTTTGTAAAGGGAACTTTGGGATGGCCAGGGCTGGCAGGGGGTTCCTTCTTTTTTGTGTTTGTAAACTGCAAACTCAATGTTTGGGTGTTTGGCCCTACCGAAGAGAACACCTGATCCTTGAACTGCAGTGAGAATGTGCTAGCATTGCTCTGTGACACATTTCCAGGACCACTATCCATGTCTTCCATTTCAGAGTCACTATAGCCAAAAGTCTTATCTCTGTAGGCAGATGATTCCACAGAGTGGTCAGGCGATGCCATGCTAGAACTTGCATTCAATGAAATACCTGAGTCAGAATCATTGCATTCTGGTCCAGTTCCTGAGTGGCTGCCATTAAAAGCTTTACACAGTGAGAAATCAGAAAGATCAATAGGTTCACTTAGAATCTTCGCAAGTGATTGTCTGATAGTGTTTGTCGTTGCTGTGTCACCGTTCGCCTTTGTGTCGATAAAGGTGCTGTAGAAATCCTCACAGAAATCAGAGTTTGAAGGGGACATATCATTTAAAGAGCTCATGCTCAGCTGGCTGGTGTCTTCTGGTGGTAAAATGGCAGAAAAGGGATCCTCAATGCTATCCAGGAACTCTGGACCACTGTCAACATCCTTTCTTATGGTGGGTAATGAGCTGTAGTAATTGTAGCTGTTGTGCATCTCTGTTGACTTGGTTTCAGTGCTTGTGATTGTGCTCACCTCAGCCAGGTTATCATTTTCAATGTTAAGACACTGCATAGGAAATGCAAAAGAGAAGTTGAGCAACACATCTCCAATCAATAAAGCCTTTTACTATAACCCACGAACACTAAAGACTCTTATAGTCAACATGCACTTAACATGAGTCTTACAGCATTGCTACAACCTAGATGACTACAACACACTTTTACTAAGGGGAGGCTTACTAGGAAGAAGATTAGATACCTAAGGGCATGAAGCAATCCATTCTGGACAAAGCTAGTTAGATTCAGAGAGCAGAGCCTCTCCTGGCAATATGCTTAATAGACCCATGCCAACACTACATGGAATCTGCATGGAGCCCTCCTGCTCTAGTGAACTGCTCATGGGGATCCCAGAGCTTAATAGACCCATGCCAACACTACATGGAATCTGCATGGAGCCCTCCTGCTCTAGTGAACTGCTCATGGGGATCCCAGAGCTGCCATGTCAGAATGTCTTACAAGCACTACTGATGAGAATGGCACAAGTATAGTCAATGTAAAGTTACTGAAATAGACTTTATGAGCATTACTAGCAAACAATTACTTTCAGCACTCTTAATTTCATGCTATGTGATAGATTTCCTCAAAGAGCAAGATTCTTTTAGGATGTGGTAAAAGAGGCAGCTGCTCAGTGCAGAAAAATGTAACTCTCAGTGAAGACAGCACTAACGTGATGCCCTGCAAATATTAACTCACCAAACACATTTACTTTGGCTGGCCAACAACAGCGTGAGCATCCAAGACTGTTAATGTGATGGGCTTTCACGGGCTACAGGACCCATGTTCTTTCCAAAGAGGTGGCAGTTTCTGCGCTGAAGCTGACATTAATAGGGCCCACTATCCATGTGAATTTGGCTATTACCAAAATGATTTTGTTTCTCTTATGAAGGGACCACAGACTGTCCAAGGCTTAAGCTAAGGTTTTGAAGCGAGAGCTCTTTTTTCCCCCCTCTCTTTTCTTCAAACATAATTTGTGAAAGGTGATGCCCTCAATTGAACTATCTCACTGCTTTCAGGAGATTATCCCATCACTACTCAGAATTACTGCAACAGATTAAGTTTGGTTTGGTCTCTTACTGCAGTTTCAGCACTGCTGCTGCCCCTCCACAGCCAATTGCCCTTGTTACTTATGTGGGGCTTTTAAACCTACCAGGGCAGTAAGATTGGGGAAGTCGGAACATTCTGAAAAATGCAAGAAGTTGAAGGGAAAATGCAGAGGCCCAAAGCCATTCCCTTCCGGCAAACATTTGGTTTTCAGTGTTTTCAGTTCATAGGCATCCTACTGAGCATTCATTTCTTGTGTTAACAGCATAAAGCAGAGCTGCATCATGCTCAGGCATGATGTTCTTCTATGGCAACTTTATTCAATCTTATAGTCAAATCTAAGGAAAATATAAATAGAAACATGAGGATAGGAGATAAAAAAAAAAAACAAAAAAAAAAAAAACACCTGGATGTTCTCCATAACTCATAGCTCAGGAACACAGCAAAGTGATTCCTTTGTTCCTTTGAAATATTTGGTTCATGTACATTACATGATTAGTTCTTCCTCAACACATACAAACAGTAGTTATGTTTAGGATATAAAATCATAGAATAGTTAGGGTTGGAAAGGACCTTAAGATCATCTATTTCCAACCTCCCTGCTGTGGGCATGGATACCTCATCACACTAAACCATGCCACCCAAGCCTATGTCCAACCTGGCCTTGAACACTGACAGCAATGGAGCATTCACAACTTCCCTGGGCAACGCATTCCACCCTTACAGTAAAGAATTTCTTCCTCAGATCCAATCTAAACTTCCCCTGTTTAAGTTTGAACCCATTACCCCTTGTCCTGTCACAACAGTCCCTCATGAAGTGTCCCTCCCCAGCATCCCTATAGGTCCCCATCAGATACTGGAAGACTGCTGTGAGGTCTCCACACAGCCTTCTGTTCTCCAGGCTGAACAGCCATTCTTATCTTTACAAAACCTCCTCAGATAAAAGTTGAATGCAACTATAAATGGTTTACACAATCATAGAGTGAAAAAAAAAGAACAATTTACAGTAACACTCATGGAAACAATTCCTGTTGCAGACATAATTCAGAAGTATCCATTTTTAAGCAGCCGAAATGTAAACCATGATCATGCTGCAATGAGTTGCATGCAGAGACAAACAGTGATTTACTAAACATGGAGAAGTTCTGATTGGGAAGACAGACCATGTGTTACTAAGGCCTTGGATAAACAACTGGTTTCTTCCCTCCTGTGTGCTTTTCAATATATTCTTAAAAAATAAAGCTTGAGTTCTAGACATCCTGCAGGTGTAGGATCCAACACACAGTGATTATGATTATCATGTTAAGATGCCTTCTCCAAAATACAATACTCTTGCAAAATATCACACTATTTTTTTCAGGTGCTTATTATACCAAACCTTTACCTGTAACTCTGAAAGGGACAACAATTCGTCCCAAACTTGGTCTATGTTCTGCATGTTCTCCACATCAGTAAGCGGATCTAGAACAGGCGATTCAGGTGGCTGAGTTTCATCAGAAGAAATCAAGACTTGGTCGTGATCAATCTGAGCAGGAACCAGAGACTGAAATTCAGCTGAAGAAGCCTGGAGTATTCAGAACAAAAAGTAAAAAAAAAAAAAAAAAATACAAATTAACCCCTCCCCCCAAAAAAAAACTAACAAAAAAGAACCCCCACAGAAGAAACCCCACTCAGAAAACAGCTTTGTATTATACATCAAACCATCTGGGTCAGCACATGGTAACAGAGCAATCAAACACACTTACTCCCAAGAGCTGCACGAAGCTCATTGTCACAGACTGACCGCTATCATTTGTGGTAACTGGAAGGAAGGGCTGTCATCAGCTGGTGTTACATACGGAGTCCTGTCTGCAGGATTCAGTCAGCAGAAGGAACACATGAGCACTCCCTCCAGACCCAGCCTTAGTTCAAGCCCACTACACTGCTCTATTCCAGCTGGAGTCAGCTTGAGGACAAAACCCAAATCATATCACAAATCAGGATTATGCTGCAAACAAATCTTAGTGAAAGACATGAGACTGAGCCCCTAGAAGACCACCCATGAAAACACTGCACTGAGCATTTTTACCTCATTGTCGTCTATAAATGGGAATGCTTCTGCCAAGAGCTGCATGCAGTCATCAAAGGAGAAGGCCTCTGCTTCTGGTTTTGAACTCTGTGTGGTCTAAATAGGAAAGTTAAGACAAATGTTAACTGCATCTTTGAATAACTGAAGAATCTTCCATTACAGCAGCGAATGCAAATTCAGTTTAGATAACCACTAACATTATGTCTTCCTGTGAATGGAAAAAGGTTTAAACTTGTTCACAAACACACATCAAGGAGTTTACCTGTGAAAAACCAACTGGAGGCTCAGTATTCTCTGGCTGAACGTGCTGAGCTGGCTGAGCAGGAACAAATTCACCTGTCTCCTCGTCTAGCTCCAGCTGAGCCAGCAGGGCTTTCTCCTGCTCTTTCTGGAGCTGCTCCTGTCTTTCCTTTTCAAGTTTCTTCTGCTTCTCGAGTTCATACTCCTTCTGTCGTTGATTAAAGTCAAAAACTTCACGCCCTGCCCCAAGGTCTATATCTTGCCTCCAAAGGATGTCAATCAAGTTCATGTCCTGTAATAGAAACGCTTTTTTAAGCAAAGGTCCTCCCCAGCAAAACTAGTTTAAAACACCAGAGCTTCTAATTTCTGTACCAAACAGGCAAACTCATGTAACTGAGGCTTATTCTTGTAATCTTACAGAATGAGCTAAATAAAATATGACTCTATACAACCTTTCTGAAGTGTGTGAACTGATGGTTTGGTTGGTGTAGCCCATGCACAGGCTCACAGAAACCAGAAGTGTATTATATTTGGTAAAGCAACGAATGAACCAGACAGAGTATAAATATATTCTTCTTTTCCTAAGTTCACTCACAGAAAAGATGAAGGAATGAATTCTACCACACGAAGAAAACAATTTTTATGAGTAAAGAATTTTTTTCAGATGATTTTATAAAACCATAAAAGCGGACTAAAACCACGACAGGCTCTGTCTGAAGTGACTGTTCATAGCACTGCTGCAGTATGGATTTTAGGTTATGTTCCATCATGGTATTACACATTAATCAAAGATAGTTTTGTGGGAGGTGTCCCTGGCCATGGCAGGGGGATTGGAACTAATGATCTTAAGGTCCTTTCCAACCCTAACTATTCTATGATTCTATGATCAGCAGAACAGAGGTAAACCTGCTTTCAAAGTCACCAACTGACATAACACTGCAGCACTAAACACAGTTATTAAGGCTATTACTATAAAATTGCAATTTAAAGCTTAGTCTAAGTGCAGTTGGTTTGGAGCAGCTGAGTATAAGCCAGGAGTCAACAGGTCTCCAATATTGTTCATCAGTTGGCCCTGGGCTCATCACAGGGTTGATCATAAGACAGCTAACAAAGACCTAGGTTTCTTGCCAACTGGCTACCCCTTGCACCTGTAGTGCTTCAGAAGACAAAACTCTGCTGTTTAGGGAAAACAGACAAGTTAATGTTACTTGATTTAGCTACAATTTTATTTTTGTTGCATAAGTTTTTTTGGGGGGAGGGAAGGTGATCAGTAGATTGTTTAGTAATTTATTGCATAAGGGCAGGGTGAAGGAGTTAGTGAATTGGTCTGGGTTTTCACTGTTCAAATACTCAATATTTAAGTGCTGAGGGTTGCACTATTTTCTTCTGTGAAGAACACCTATCAGTCTGTCTGTCAGCTGAACAGAATTTCAATACTTAGCAGCCACATTTGTCAGATAGGTAAATGCCAACAATTTCTGGCTGGTGCCCGGCACTTTTGACTTTACGGCATGTTTCATTAGTCTTAAAATTGCCATTTAGCAGCAGCAGCAGCACACACCAATAGCACCCAGTGTCAGGCATTCATCAGGCTGGGACAATACAAATTACATACTTAACACTACCTTTCCTTTACACAGAACTTTACCAGTTCAGTTAGCAGTTCCATACCCAAGATACATTTGTTTTGCCATCAAATTAAAATGTTCCCTTATTTCTGAAGTGTATTTTCAAGCAGAGAAGCAAAGTAACCTGAATGCTCAGTTCAAAGTGATCACTTACCTCCATGCAACAGTTACAGCAAAAAGCTTTAGGGCAAGTCCCTATTTGAACAAATCAATTCAGTATTCTCATTTCTTTGTTAAAACTTCTGTACCATTAGCACCCATAGTTACACATGGCATGAACTACTTCTACCAATTACTAAAAACCCCTTACTTTTCTCTCTCTGATCAGGCAGTTACATGAAATATCTGTGTGCAACACAATGTAGGCATTCCCAAATCCAAGACAAACTTAACATATCTAGCTGGGAGAGACCAAACTCAGCTCTAATAGCCGGCAATGAAGAAACTGAAATAACTACAGTGGCTGCCCTAGACAATGTTTGGTCTTTCCAGCTTGGCAGGGTAAAACAAACTAATTAAGTTCTGCAGTAATTGGAGCTCCTGCAATATGGTAGAGCTTCATTAAGGGCCAGTAGTTTACCAGCTGCTCACTGTCTCCTTCTGCAGCAGATTCAGAACAGTTTCCGAGTCTCAGAGTATTTGCAATATGTTCTGGATGAAACTGCAGGATCTGGATTTTAGGGCTCACTTCTGAATTATTCATTTACACGGCACCATAAAAAACATGGCTCAAAAGATATACTTTGTGTGTGTTTAACACATGAAGCTGTGAATTAGCAGAGCTGTTTTCCTCCCCGAGTTGCAACACACAACAGCACAGAAATAGCAGAACTGGTGCTCAGTTTCAGTTTAAGCCACAAAAAACAAAAGTGATCAAAAAAAAAAAGAGATACAGATGGCATGACATCTTTTTGTTAAGAAGAAACAGGTAGCCTTAGTGCCCAGGCACTGCTAGTAAATCTGCCATACTACTGGCTATATCCATCATCAAGGTAAGTAGCTTTGGCTGCTGCCTCATTTGTGGGATGAGAGACCTCCAAAGACACCAACTGGCCAAAAGCCCCCAGTGCTGCAGCTACGCACCACTTCAGTGTGTGCAGCTATCACTTCAGCTAGCAGGATTCATTTTTGGATCGATATGCTTGATTGGTTTTCAGGACTCTTCAAGATCTTGGGCTATTTCTTGCTGAGAAATGACAGCACTGATTGGCTCCTGTCACCATTTTCCAAGGGACCATATTTCACCCAGTATCTTATCTCTGGCTAAGGGCTGAGCTCCGCTAAACCATGCTGTGCTCTACACCCCAGAGAGATGCTTGTTGGGAGCACCTTTCTTTAATTTCATTGTGCTGGTGGCACTTAAAACTGAAAGGGTGTTTGGGTTTGGGGGGTTTGTTTGTGGTTGGTTTTGGTTGGTTGGTTTAGTTTTTTAATTATCATGATACAATTGGAAAAGAGCCCTCCTATTTTCAGTGAGAAAAGTTGTGCATAAACACAGCAATACTAGCCTTGCATTTGAGAAACAATTCAAGTATCTTCACATGAATGGGCTGCATGGAGGAAACGTTCTGCTCAACATGCTAGTATATGATATCATCAAAAAGCACACTCGTGTAAATAGCAATTTGCCACACACTTACCTATAACTTCAGCCAATGCTGTTAGTAACGCTGTCCTTTTCTGGGCTTTAATCCAAAGCCCAGGTCAAAGTTAATGGAGCCAACACTGCCCAGTGATTCACTAAGGAGTGAATCACAACCCCAGCATGAGGTAATGGCAAAGAAATAAAACATAAGATTGCAGTCTAAAGCAAGTATTTGCAGTTTTGTTCCTCAGCCTCCCCACAGCCTTCCTCTTTATTTGTCTGCTTTGTTGAACCCCATCGTGCACATACACAGAGGTATCCACACAGGCAGGCACTCTATTTTATGTTTAACACTGGAGCATTTTTCCCCTTCCACTGTAAAAGCATCACAAAAATAACTGTGTATTTGATGTTTGCAGTGTTCAACTAAAGCTAGTAAAGGGTATTTTATCTCTTGCCTGTGCAATAGCTACCCTCTGATTTGTAGATGCTTCAACAGGATGTGCTGGTCTCAGATTCATTTGGAGAGACAAGCGAGCACAAGAGAGTTGGTACCCTCATTGGTGCACGTGTACTGAGAGTCCTGTGAAAGACTCATCTGACCTAGGGCTCGTTGCTGCCCTTTGGAGCCCTGCTAACCACTTCCCTTAACATCAGACATATTTACTGTAAAGGCGCCAGCTGCATGTGACCGAGTCCACAAGAGCCTGTTTGTTCTTTCCTCCGTTGTGCAATGCCTTGGATTGCATCAGAGGAAATGATGGCTCTGGCAGCACAGGAAGAGCCTCCCCTGCAGGAGGAAGGACTGTGCCTAGCAGGGAATGCAGCTCTTCCTCCTTGTCTAGAGCTCAGCTCTATCCCACACAAAACCAACGCCTATTTTGAGGGGTAATACATTACACTATTTAATGTACCACCATTGCCCACCACTTCCAGTGCCGGGACAGTAAATATGGTTTTAATATTCCTCCCAAGCAGAGAAACAGTGATTTGGTTTTGTTTATAATGTTTTCTTCACGATTTTGTAAATAGAGAAAGAACTTCCCTCTCAGAGGACATGCTTTGCTTCCCCATGATGCATGTAAGCAGGAGGTGTCATGTATTCATGGGTTGACATTTTTGTTCATTTAGTGATATGCTCTTCCAACCACATTGATAGCTTAGTTTGGACATATAAAGGCACTTTTAATAAGATAAACATAAATGTTAAACAATTCACATTATGGCACCATCTGGCTCCCAATGGAAATTTTCATGTTTAGATTTACATATCAACATTTGCCATCTGGGCAGTCTGTTATACATTTTATGAGAAAATCTCTGACTACATTGTAAAGCTTGACAATTAACTCTCATTGCTTCTAAACAAACATATTTGCAGTATAGTAAACAAAGGAAAGAGACTCTGGTTTTCATGTTATTCTCATAGATGGACTTTTGGGCTTCACACAAAATGCTCATCTTTCATTTCACCCCTGTCTGGGTTATCTATCTTCCAATCAAAACCAAAGCCAGTCATTTACAGGTAGCACTAGTAAAGTAGAAACATCCAGCAACCCAAGTGTCGGCAAAGAAACAATCTGATATCTCAGCCAGTGTTTCCAGCCCATTATTAGCTATCCCTTTATGGCTGAACCCATGACAACAGGGCAAATCATGGCCTTTGCACATTTACTTCATGAAACTCATGCCTTTTGCAACATAAAGTAGGATAACACTAGCAGAATCTCTCACCAGACAAGGATTGGTTTTCTTTCCCATGATTCATTAGTACCTAACTCCAAGAAGATTCACATGCCAGCATGCATAAATCAAAGAGCAACAGAATCAATGCCTACTGCATCCAGCAGGGAGCTCAGACCAGCACCCCACAAGAAGCAGAACACTCCCATAGCTTACTCACAGAAAGTATCACAAAGTATCCCCCAATTCCTATTTGTTTTCCAGAAAGTTAAAGGAATGAACAAAAAACTTCACGTTAACTTTAAAAAAAAAAAATAAAAACAAAAACCACAAAAACCCACAACCAAAACACGTGAGAAGTGAGGAATAAGGACCTGAGATAATCCAAGTCAAGAATGAAAGGTAAGGGATCAAGTAATAAAGCAAGTGCAAGAGAAGGAGCTGGAAGCACTTTGCCACTTAAGAAAAGCACAGGCTGTGGACACAACAGCTGAGTATCTTCCCTACATTATCCTCATGAGGAGCTGATTTTGTTCGAGTAGGTTTTAAGACTGATTTGAAAGTCTTTTCATGTTTTCAGAAGATCCCTGAAATGCAGTGGTTTGTTTTCTAAATCCTTTGCAAGGTAAGTTGCTTATTTAATTACGGCTCATAATGACAGAAAAACTCCAGGGCACACAAGCATCACACTTCAGAGGAATCACAGATAGTTTTAACATTTAAAAGAAATTACATTTTGAAAGCTGACTCATATTTTAAATCCCTTAGAACTGGAAACTGAAGAACAAAAGTTAACTCAAGAACATGGATGGGACAGCGAGGACATGAAAAATTTGAACAAGCAGCAGCTCTCATGGGAAGAATGGGGAAAAAGAAATGGCAACGCTATTCACAGTGGAGGGCAAAGGTGTACAATAGTAATTTTAGATTTCTGGCTTTAGGATTTGGAAGAGTGACAGAACAGACAGCTGCCCAAAAAAAGCCACATGACAGCAACCTGTGACTGTAAATGCACAAGGTCAAATCCCTGCCTTCCCTGTGGAGCTGCCAGTTGTCCCACATTCTTCACCTTCCAGGCAATCTAGGACGAAACAGGGAGGTCGGGTAGGTGTGAGGGGGGTACCTCTCTCTTCTCTCTTTCATATCTGTGCCACTTACTGATAGTGACTGGACTAACACTGAACTTGACTTGGCCTTGGCTTTAAACCAGCCTGCTTCTGCTTCTTCATGGTCATTTACTCTTCCCAGCTCTGAAGAGTCTTTGGATGCCTGGTATCTTGGTCAGCAAACTTCTCAAGCCCTTGCAGGCTAACTTACCTGAAAAAGGACTGTAATTGGGTTGGAAAGCCATAATCTTAAAGAACTGATGTTGTAAAAGAATTTCTACTCCATGTGTAAATGAGCCTGCTGAAAAATGCTGACCATGTGTCTCAGGATGCTCTTCTGCCACAACAGAGACACATGAGATAAGCTCAGACCCTGAAATTTGTTTGTAGGCAAACTTAATTTTCCTGCTGAAGAAGCCTCTAGAATGCTTTGCAAGACCAAGAACAGAAGTCATCCTGGTATTTCATTAGCTAAAAGTGTTTAGCCTTTCTTTTCTCCTAACACACATCTTATACTTCAGACTGTACGTCCTTGTATTCCAGCTGGCTCTCCTAATAAATGACAAACTGTCAGGACCTACTCTTATAAATTAAACTATCTGAAACCTTCCTTGGCTGGATTGTCCAGTGTTCTTAAAGTTTCACTACAGGCCTTGTCTGGGCATGATTCTGATACAGATGGGGAGAGGCTCTATTTGAAGGACAGCCTTCCTTCCCCCTACAAGGGCAATTCTGGACACTAGTCACCCACTCTCCCACCCCTAGCTCCAGAAATAACAGCTCTGAAAGGTGGCTGATTTATATATTTCACGTGAAGCAATCATCTTCCAGGACTGGTATTAACAAAGGCTACCACTGTAAGATCTGTACAGCTTCCAACATGATGATTTTCCCATATACACCCTATGGCAAGTAAGCTTTCCAAACTGCCAGGGAAAATATGTACCTCATATATTCTCCAACAGTCATGAAAAGACAGTTTTCTTTAAGCCTGAAGAATGTAAAATGAGTGAGGATGTAACTGAAAAAAATAGCTGTTGTAGGCTCTTTATGGTCATTAATGTACTAACCTCAGTTCGACTCCAAAAGCCGCAAAACCCTAATTCTAACAGTAGAGCAAGGCCAAAGCCAGTGAAGGAAAACACCCTCATCAGAAAGACAACAAACAAAAAAAAGGGACATAAAGAGAAGTTTACTCACTCTAACAACAGTTTTCTATCTTTTGGCAAAACCCATCAATCCCCAGTCCCTGCCACTCTTTGAAACACTGAATGTGTAGACAGCCTTGCATCACTCCCAGCCTGGGGCACAGCAGCAGGAGTGACAGTCGCCTCTCTGGCTCATTAATCTCTGAAGTCAAAGAGATTACATTAAATATATATGTATTAAACACATATATGTATGTATATTAAACATATATATGTGTGTGCATATATACTTCCTTTACTCACCACATTTGGTCTGCCTTAGGGTGACCATTTCTGGCACCACAGATCAAGGGATTCTTGCTCAGTGCTGCAGATCTTTTTGCAGAAGACTGTTTCATATGCTCTCTCTCAGACACCCTAAAAGTAGCTGTGTTTTACTTAATTGTTCAATCAATCCATATTTTAAAAGGTAGCTTCAACATAATAGAGTTCAGCATAGACTAAGTAGTTTCCAGGGTCTGAATGGTCCCGGGACTGATCCTGCCTCAACACCTTAAAAGTAAGACAGGAAGAAAAAAGCCCAACCCCACCATCTCATTTGCCTGGCTTACAGAAAGCAAGATCGTAAATCTGACATGGATAATCTTCTTTGTACACTATCTGATTTATCAAAAGTTATTCTCTAGTATTGATGTCCAGATCAGTCATGCATTGTAACTGCTCCCAAGTCCCCTGTTTCTGCCTTAGCCTAAAGGAAAGACAGAGCAAGGTCTAATGTTGTGATGATGAATTTCTCTAGAATACGTTTAACACTGCCCATATTTACAGCCACTACCCCAGCTGCTAAGCAAAAACTAGGAATGGTTATGGGTGTCATCCTGCTTCGTCAAATTTAGTCCTCAATCTCTCAACATCCCAGAGCGCTTTCTGGACCATCAGTAGCTAAAGCAGCAAATCCTATGTGTTTTCAGAGTTTGGCTATTTCAGTTCAACAAGATCAGCTCTTCCCCTTTTGGTCTTAACTATATTGTATTAAAGTAAACGTCACTCCTCCACAGTGTATTTGGCTGGTATGGAAGTGCTGTGGCCCCTTCTACTCAAAATCTGAATCCCTCTTTCAGCTTTACAGAGCCCTTGACTTGCTACTACTTTACTCTATCTTGCATCAGCAGCATTACAAAATGATTAAGTCAGTAAGCACACAAAGTTAATACATATTCAAGTTACGATCTATTACATAGGTTGCATAATGACATTGGGAAGTTGGCAAAAATAGGGGATTGTTTTCTGAAAGAGTGGGTTAGTCAGTCTGTTTGGTTTTTACATGCTTGATACATCAACAAAACTCTGCTGTGTTGCCTCAGCAAGTAAACTGAGGGATTCTGTTGTGGCTCACTCTCTAGCTGTTGTCTAATCACCACATAACTTCATTTTCAAAGGCATTCATTCAAATAGCAGCCATCTCGGACAGAAATCTACTTCATTTCAGGAAAAGCTGGTCCTAATTGCTTTGTTGGTGCTTGGGTCTTTTTCCCCATCCTGGGTTAGAACTTCATCATAAGAAAATGATTATTAATTGCAGTTTGTCATTTAAACGACAAAAAAATCCTTACCCTACATGTAAGCAAATAGTATAAGAAAATACACAGCATCTGAAAATCCTGCTGAACTTTTAACCGTAGGAATAGAAAAGCTTTTGTGTCCCAGTTAATTTCATATATTGAATCTACAGTACTTGGAAAACAATTACCTGTTAAATCTTTATCTTCAAGCTATCCTGCTGTACCCAGCCAGGCATGTACAGTGTGCGGACATTGCCACAGGCTACTCATTAGTTTATCCCAAAAAGATTTGTTTGTAATAATGGCTCAGTCATCTGGGAAACATGATCCAGGCAAACTGCAGCATGCTCTTATGTCCAATGAAACAGATCAGGAATCAAGAAAGAGTAAACATAGAAACAGAGGAAAGAACCTAACCTAAGTGCCAAATAGCACATTTATTAGGTTATATTAACCTTGGGTTATAACCTCTTGGCCAACACTTTGATTTATAGAATCACAGGTTGGAAATGGAAAGGACCTTGAAATCATCTAGTTCCAACTCCCCTGCCATGGGCAGGGATGCCTCACACTAGACCATGTAGCCTAAGGCTCTGCCCAACCTGGCCTTGAACCAGATTTTATTAGATATGTTTAATTACATACTTTCTGGAAAAGGGTCTTTCAAACCAATCATGCAAACAGTATGTCTGTGGTTCAAAATATTCTCCAGAATTATGTAGACCCTTTGTTGTACTATGCATTTTCACTGCACTGGGATCTTAGTGTAAAGCCCTCATTTCTAGCTGTCATTTTGACAGTGGCTGGGCACTTATGGGGAAAGACACCAGACAGGTCATTACAGCTGCACTATATCCTGGATGTGGCAGCAGCATGATCTAGTATCACAAAAAAAGCATGTGTCACCAAGTTTCACTTCATTGACCTGATAAGCCACTTACTTTGCTGTTCACAGGCCAAACTACAATGGCAAGCAACTGCAACATGTGAGGGTTAGAAAGCAATGAGGTTCATGACAGCACACATCCATCAGCCCTCCTCCAGGAATAGACAACTGCATCAAGGAAATTCTTCTGCACTTCCAAGCTGAGCTAACAAAGAGCAAGGGTGCTTTCAGACTCTGAGAACTTGCTACACAAACATCTCATCAGCCTAGAAGCACTATTGTAAGACTGAAAGTTTAGGAACACAGGTACACTGCAGGGAATAGTTTACTCCAGAGGTGGTGAGCTGTGACATGTTCCGTATGCATCACTCCACCTCTGGTAGATTACACAGGTGCCTACCTTCTACTGCAGCCTGCGGGGCTCAGCATCAAGTAACTTTACAGATCAGAATCTGGTAATTCCTGTGCACTTTTCACATACAAATAGCGCTGGGAATTTAGAGTCAGTGCACACTTTTGACTAAATAAGTAGGGCCACATTTTATTTATTCACTTTTTTAGTGTTCAACTTCAAATACACTTGGAAAGGTTATTTAGTTTCGACAAGGGGAAAGTAAAAGGCAAAAAAACCACTGCTATTCAACAGCTGACAATACAGGATGCTAACAGATTTGAGGAAGGGAGCACCAGTGTGTCAAATTTTCCCTATAGTGACACTATATTTCCAAACAAATATTTCATGGTTAAATGGGTTATTTGCCACCATGCACAGCCTTCATTAGTGACATATTGCAGAAAGGCTTCAGTAAATAGTACTATTCAACTGCACAATAGTAACCAAAAATTATCTAAATTTACATGAAACATAAATTGTTATTTAATTTGCATGAAAGGAGTTAGTATAGCTTTTCCTCTTCCCCCAGCCACACTAGGATGCATTATGAGTTGTTTATCCATAAAATAAGGCAAGAATAGATTTTACTCGTTTTTCACATACTTCTCAGCAAAAAAACAATCCTCAAAAAGTCATGAGCCCCCATAAAGGTTTCAGGAGGTTCTTCCACTTGAAAGTCCTGTACAGTCAAGCAAGTAAACCAGAAAGCTCAAAACCAGCCAACATGTCAGGCACCCACAAGCCAACTTATTGATTTTACACACAACAAGCAGCTATTACTTAAAAAAGGTGAGCACACAGAGGAACTGAACAACACTGTGTACAAAACCTAAAGCTTTGTTTGTGTGTTGCAATCTAACCCTCACTTTTAAAAGTCCTATGTAGTATTCAATTTATTTTTAGTAATCAATTTACCAATTCTGAAAGCAAGGGGAGCTAACTCATCTTCCAAGGCATGGACCAGAGTTGGTGAATGGCTTTATACCTCTTACCAAATGATATAAAAGCAGTAATTCTTGATATCCGCAAAAGAGCGACAAAACCCCCATTCTCAACCATCAGTAATTGCGTCCATTCTTCCATTCAAATCAAGAGCCTCTCCTGCCCACTGCTTTCCTGAGGCTTCCATGTTTGTCCCACTGGAGTACCATGAGGCTCACAGCATCACAGAGATGCCTCTTTCAGCCTTCCGATTAAATGGGTAGCTGTACCTAAGGAATGAAGGTAAAGGCTGACCCTCATGTGTGTCCTCTCACACATTCTACCAGTACCTATGATGGCCAAAACAAGACTGTCTGCCACAAATAATAAACATGTCGA
>JASSUY010040646.1:0-10245 GCA_032466535.1 Forpus xanthops | reverse complement strand
AGAAGAGTTAAAAGCAAGCTGTCCTTGGGCCAGCTGGAAAGTCCCAAATAATTGCAGGATCCTGATAAAGGAGAGATAAAGGGAACTGAATATCTGCAGAACATCCCGTGAGCTAACCTTGGTAGGAGCTCCTGTTGTCGGCAAGATATGGATCCAAGAAGCGATGAGAAAGAACTATCCAATTATCAATTGGACTTATGCCCACGGACAGCAGCCGTTAGTCAGTGATAAGTAAAAATAGTATGTAGACAACAAAGGTGTTTGTTACAGTGTATAAATTCAGGTTTGTAGCGAAATAAATCGAGTTTGTTCTATCACTTATATTGAGTCGACTAACTGCTCCACCACCACCCTCTGGACAATTCATCACTACGGGTAACCCTCACCCTACCTCAGGTAACCCTTATCCCTGGTCAACTGCAACAGGTTTTCATTCTCACTGTCCCTGTGCCTGCCTTCCAAGACTTGGGTGGTGAGGTCAGAGCATTTGCCAATGAAGACTGAGGCAAAGAAGTCATAAAGAACATCAGCCTTCTCCAAATCCAACGTAACCAGTTCTTCCAATAGCTTCCAGAGAGGGCCTTCATTGTCTTTAGTCTGTCTTTTATTTGTAATGTACCTATAGAACCCTTTCCTGTTATCCTTAGCATCCCTAGCCAAGTTTAATTCCATGTGGGCCTTAGCTTTCCTAACCTGGTACCTAGCTTCCTGCACAACATCCCTGTATTCTTCCCAGGTCACCCGTCCTTGCTTCCACCTTTTGTGAGCCTCTTTTTTCCTTTGAATTTTCCTCAGCAGCTCCTTATCCATCCAAGGAAGTCTCCTGGCCCTCCTGCAGCACTTCCTTATAGTAGAGATGTATTGCTCCTGAGCTTGTAGAAGGTAATTCTTGAATATCAACTGAAAGTCTTGGGCCCCCCTGCCCTCTAGAGCTGTATCCAATGGAAACTTACTAAGCAGGTCCCTGAAGAGGCCAAAGTCTGCTCTCTTGAAGTCCAGGGCAGTGAGCTTGCTGCACTCTCCCCTCACTGTCCTGAGGATCTTGAATTTGATCATACCATGGTCGCTACAACCAAGGCTGTCCTGGAGCGTCCTACCAGCCCTTCCCTGTTTGTGAGAACAAGGTCAAGCATGGCACCTCTCCTTATCAGCTCCTCTATTACTTGGAGAAGGAAGTTGTCTTATATACAATTGAGAAACTTCCTGCATTGCTTGTGCCAGGCCGTACCATTCCTCCAACAGATATCAGGGTGATTGATGCCACCCATGAAAACAAGGGTGTGCGAGCGTGAGGCTGTTCCTATATGTCTATAGAGTGCTTCATCCACCGAGTCCTCTTGGTCAGGTGGTCTGTAAAAGATTCCCACAGTAATGTCTCCCATCTCTGTTCTCCCTTTAACCCTGACCCAAAAACTCTCTGTCAACTGCTCACCTGCCCCCAGACAGAGTTCCATACTCTCTAGCCCATCCCTGCCATAAATAACAACTCCCCCTCCCCGCCTACTGGGCCTATCTTTTCTAAAGAGCCTATAACCTTCCATTTTAACACACTAGCCATAGGAGCCATCCTACCATGTTTCTTTGATGCCTACTATATCATATCCCCGTAGACATGACCACATCTATTATTCCTCTTGTTTGTTCCCCATGCTACTGGTGTTTGTATAGAGGCATCTGATCCGAGCTACAGTTGAAGCCAGCTCATTGGCTGGAGCAGCTGGAATGTCTCTACATTACTCAGGACGTTTATTATAAGTCCTGGCAAGTGACTGGGTGTGTTGGGATGGAATGATGCCCCCCTCCCCCAACACATCTACTTTAAAGCATCCTTGACCAGTCTGGCAAGCCTCCTAACAAAATCACTCTTCCCTTTCTTTGTCAGAGGATCTCCACCAGTTCCCAGTAGACCTGATCTACTAAATTGAGTCCCGTGTTCTAGATACCCAAACCCCTGACTATAACACCACCCTTCTAACCATTTATTAACCTGGTCAATCCTCCTGGCCTTTTGAAGGTCCTGCCCTGTATCCTAGAGAACTGAGGAAAAGACTATCTGAGCTCCAGAGCCCCTAACCACCTCTCCCAGGGCTCTGTAGTCCTTCTTTATGTTCTCCTGGCTACTGCTATCTATATCAGTAGCTTAAGTGGGTAATAGCCAGTGGGACTGACTAGAGCAGGCAGCCTCTCTGCAACATCCTTGATCCATGCCCCCGGTAGGCAACACGCCTCTCCTGAGACTGGGTTAGGCTGATAGATAGGTGCCTCTGTTCCTTTCAGAGTAGAGTCCCCTACAACTACAATCCAGCAGCACCTTTACTTGTCATCTTTACCAGTGCATCAGCCAGTTGTTCCTGGTGTGAATGTGTTCCCTCATCAGCCCCCTGCATGACAGCAAAGCAGTTCTGGGTAGGCACAACAGATTTAGGAAGAAGCTCCTTGCTTTTAATTGTCCTCTTCCTCTTTTTTTTTTTTTTTTTCTTTTACTGTTTCCCATCTTCCTGGGTTAGCAGCTCCTTTCCTGTATGAGTGACAGTGGACGTTTGAGGCCCCTGCACAGTTTGGGCCTGGAGCAAGCAGTTCTGCTTCCTCTTAGTTTCTCTGACATGTTTTAGCCTAGTAACAGTGTCCCTCCTGCAGGAGGACCTCCACCAGGGAGCACAGAGTGCAGCCCTGCCCATCGCACACCCTCCTCTCAGGAGAGCAGTGCAGGAGCTCTCTACATCGCGAGCTCCGCACTGCATCCTCCCCTCTCATCAGCTCTGTCTGCGTGCCTATGCCGGCCACCGCCGAAGCAGCCGGAGCAGAGCGTCCAAACCGGACCCTGCCCGTACGTCGAGCGCTCAAAATCCTGCTCGTCTGCGCCACCGCCCCCGCCCCATACTGCTCTGAACCCGCCCTGCCCGCCGCGGTCATGGTCGCTCACGCTCCTTGGGGTATGTTTTTACCCAGTCAGGGCTGGTGCCCCTCCTCCTGGTACCGCCCCGTCCGAGTCAGCTGCCAGAGTCTGCGGATCTGCCGGCTACGGGGCTAGTCCTGCCGGGTATTGGGGTTGTCTCGCTCTCCGTCGCTGCTCCGAGTTGGAGCTCCTGGAAGCAGAGCTTCACCTCCATCAGGCGCCGAAGGCATCCCCTCTCGAGCTCTAGCTGTCTTGGACTATGATAATAATCCAATAATCTGATGGTAATAAGCTGTAAAATAACGGTAAATAGTCTAAAATTATGAAAAATGCGTAGAAAAACTTTAGTAGATTCAACTAAACCAAGGTTAGTTCTTCACTGCAAGCACTTATCCTTCATTTTGAAGTTTAAACATGACACAATAAATCAGAGGTAAAATAATTTCCTGCTCGAAATGGTCCATTCCAAACATGGGTTTATGAATCAGACCATAGAGTTTTGAACATTTCACTAATTACCAACTTACAGTTCTGTTTATTTGGTTTAGGTTTTATGCTTTCTATTTTGTTCAGGTCTTGATTTTGCATGGAGCTGTATTATTGCTAAAGAATTGCTTTATCACAAAGAAGGGATATGGTCATGAAAGAAAAAGGAAAAGTCTGCCAGCTATGATATTTCCAATTCTTTCAATTCTTCCCTAAAATCCACTTGCTCCTTTCTTACGCTGTCTTTTCATCTGCCTTGTATTCTGGCTGCACTATATAGGTTGGACTGTATGTTGACTCACCTACAATGCTACTACATGGGGAAAGCAACTTGAGCTAAATCCTCAAAATGAGTTCCTTATGTATTCCAGTACAGAAGTTTTCTGTACACTTTTGATTATGCAAATTTAATGTTGTAGTGTCAGATGTATCTTTTTTGGTGCTTAAAGCTTCAGAGAATTTTGCCTGTGAGTGAGGGGACAGAAGTTTGTCACAAAGAAAGATGGAGAAATATGAACTGTCCTCACTGAACAGAAGCAAGTTCTCCCTTCCAGTTAATATTTGTAGATATGGACTCTTTATGAAGTAAGGCAATGATATGAGATCAGTCCTGGATCACAAAAGGGAAATAAAAAATAAGCAAAATGAAGGAATGAAACTGTTGGTAACAATTTTATCTTGGTCAACTGATTAAATTCAGAGATGTGAGATAGTTCACTTCATGCACTTCTTCCTCTTCAGTAGGTAGAGAAAATGGGACTCTTTACACCCAATACAACCATTTTTCACACAACAAGATAAAACAGAGGGAATTCTATGAACAGAAAGAATGCCACAATTCATGTATACGCAGTGTTATTAGGAAGACTGCTTTTCTTCCGTAGGTTAAAATGGCACTTCAAGCTGTGATCTGTTACCAATGCACAGAAAACACAAATTTGTATCTCCCAAAAGCAGAGGAATCATACACACTTCGTATCCATCCATAACAGAATATCTTCCCATTGAGGAATCACTGACACTTGATTTTTACTTTTATTATAAACAAATAGGTATTAGTTTTTCTAAAGACTAATGCAGGAGACGGCATATTTTCACACTGTAAATCTCTATCTTTGCTTATGCTTTGTATACTGCTTTAGTCCTCATATATAAGTTCAAATAACTCATCAAAAAGGCTAAGATTTAGTTGTTTCAAAAGTGATCCTTTATTTGCATGTGTTTTAGTAGAAGAGTACTGGTGGGCAAGCTAGCAGAGAACAGCTTGGAAGTCCAAACATTGCTTCATTCCCTCCTCCCAAGCTTCCTGACAAGTGAGAATTACTTTTTCTCCAGCAAAAGCCCAAATCACGCTTACAGCCTAGTATGATGGGCCTGGCTTGAAGATATTTTGTTCCCTAGAAAATTTTCCTTTCACCTTATTGTGAAGTAGTGTTTCATGTCAGTTCAGAGATAATATTGTTTCCCTTCTCATCTTCTGTGTGTGCTATCCCTCTGCTGTACCTAAGACTGTGAAGTGAGAGTTTAACACTGTAGTAAGGTAGGAACAAGCCCTTTCCTAGCATCTCTTTGCCACAGTAGAAGCAGTGTCTAATCAACTGAAAATAAAAAAGCATTGAAATTCTGTATGTGCCTGTGCAAATAGAAGTATGGATTTCGTTGCAATAAAAATACTTAAACTAGATCACTACCCATAATCTAATGAGTTCAGAGAAAATTCTTCAACAAAGCAATCAAGAAAATCTTACAGTCATCTACTACAGAGTTTCTGGTCCACTCAGAATCAGGTATGTGAACAATTTTCAGGGAGGTGTAAGAACTAGAGATGTGGAGAGGTTCCTGGAGAGTACAGCTTAATTCTAGACAGAAACCGCCTCTATAGTTAATGTATATTTCAACTTTTAACTAAGTTTCATATAGTTGAGCCTTAACCAGAAAATTAGCAGCATGATCTGTTTTGACAGGAAGATTTTGTTTTCTTTTTGCATGCTGAAACAAGTCTCCTAAAGGTGAAAGGAAGGAAATACTACAGGCTCTATGTCCTAACATAACCTAAAAGAAGATTGCAAGAGTCCAAATGATTTGACATACTCTTGATACAGAAAGTCAGAGTTATATTGTACAAATCACTTGCTAATGAGCACTTCAGGCAGGAGAACATAAAAGGAAAAAAAGGAAACCCTTATCAATATATTTCAATATGAATTAATAACATACAAAGCCCCTCAGACTTTGGTCCATCATATTAGAAATACCAATGAACATCCTTCTGAAGGCCTTCACTTGATGTTGCTCATAGGTCCCAAAGGCAGATATTAATGACCAAGTAGATAATTGCGATTAACATTCTCTTGTGTTCTTCAGATACCTGGACTACAGGAGCAGAGATTTACTTGGAAGTCAAGCCAAACAAATCTGTACCCAGTATCACTAGGTCATATCTACAGTAGAATCCACAACTATGAAATCTCATTACAGCACACACTGTTAAAAGTCTGTATCTAATTCACATCTAACTCTCCTTTGGTGGAGTGATCATTAAACTGAGTACCACTAATTTCTGTGGAAAAAAATTTTGTCTTGAAATAAACTATTCTAGTAATGCTACAGTTCAGCATTAGAAATACTGTAATTACAGACATTGCATTTGGGTGAGCTGTGCATTACTTTTATGATATTTGGATAAAAAGAATATTTGAAATGGACTGTCATGTTTTTCCAGCTGCTGTCTGTATAGAAATAGTATCATAATATTATCCCAGATAGTATAGTAGTATGAGTGACAAGTTTTTCATGACTTTATCCATCAAAAAGAAGAGATTCAATTTGACCTGAAGAAATTCTTCACTTTGCTGTCAGCTCTTGAGATACTGAGTGTTTTTCTTCTTTCTACCCTTTCTAAAGTTGATTTTGCTAGTTTGATGAACCTTCATTGTGTTATGGAGGTGAGACAAAGGTCTCACGATTTCAAAGAAGTGACTTCTTGTGCCTGCCAGTCTGAATTCCACCTGGAAAATACACAAAAGAGTAACCCTAGCATCCAGTGTGACAGCCTTGATAAGTCTTAAAGTTGTAGCTTGAAAACTTTTTTATTTCAACAGCTGAAAAAATAAAAGGGAAAGCAAACTCATGAAAACCTCAACAGTGCCCCTGGATCAGCTTCCCTTGACTAAAAGATGTCATCTAGATAACAGAATTTTTTTTTTGCCATAAGAATAACAGTCTCTGTCAGGTATTTAAACATTCATTTTAGTGAACTAGGAAGATTAAGGTATTAAGGTCTATCATACCTATAGGATAAGGGGTTCAAACCTAAACAGGACAATTTCAGGTTGGATATAAGGAAGATGTTCTTTACTGTGAGGGTGGCGAGGCACTGGTACAGGTTGCCCAAAGAAATGGTAAATGCTTCAACCCTGACAGTGTTCAAGTCCAGGTTGAACAGAGCCTTGTGTGGCATGGTCTAGTTTGAGGCATCCCTGTCCATGGTAGGGGGCTGGAACTAGATGATCTTAAGGTCCTTTCCAGTCCAAACCACTCTATGATTCTATGATAGGTTCTACGATTCTATGATCATGTTAAAGTAGAAAACATTACAACATGGAATTCTAGCCTAAATGCATAAAATTAAAACCCCTATGCTTCAGTTATCAAAAGGTTAATGCATTGCTTTTTATTCATATATATGTATGATTCGCTTTATTGTACTTATTCACTATATACAGAAGGATATATACCTGATTCATGTTAGTGTGCTTATTCACTTTAGTGTGTTTAACTATCTGTGGATGTTATACGGCTAGTAAGTGCTAATTTTGTTGAGTAATCTGCCTGTCAGCAGAAGTACTTTCCCATTTATTTATATTCTGTTTCCCAGCAAGAAAATACTTCTTGGACAAGGACAAAGAAAAGATATAAGATAAAAGGCTTCTAATTTTGGTCTAGAGTCTCCCCTATCTTGAATAGCCATCTGCATTGGTTCCTGTAACAGTTTCCAGCTATTTGCTGCCAGTTCAAGACTTGTGCTTGATTTCTCAGCATTAACACTCCTCCCTGCTAATTCATCCAAGCAGACTCATCTGTGTCAGATATATTAGCACTCACTGAGGATACTCAGTACATTGTCCAGCTGCCCAAGTACAAGCACTACAGTCTTAAACTACACCCAGGCAGTTCAATGTTCAACTGAACAATTGCAGGCACAGGACCTAGATATTTGATTCAGTTATGATAGAACTGCATGCTCCTTTGTCTGCTCTTCCTATCGACTCATCATGCTAACCATCCAGAACCAGAAGTTCTGGCAACAGATGCTGTTGAAAGCCAATTACTCAGCTACCCAGCAAATGTATTATTTGCCTCTGGCAGAAAGCTGCACTATTGTTTTTTTTATCACTGCTATCTTGCCAAAATATGTAATTTCAGTGCATGTTCCTGTTTCTTCTGCTGACTTCTTCTGGGTTGGAAAATTAGATGCTGTTCAGAGTAAGCAAGTGATATTTTGATTATAAAGGAAAACAATCCATATGATAGATCTCATGAGGCCTCACTTGGTTATTGTGCAGAGTTCTGGTGTCCTCAACTTAAAAAGGACATGAAACTATTGGAACAAGTCCAGAGGAGGGCCACGAGGATGATCAAGGGTTGGAGCACTTCCTGTACGAAGACAGGATGAGAAAGTTGGGGCTACTTAGCCTGGAGAAGAGAAGGCTGCGAGAAGACCTCATAGCAGCCTTCCAGTATCCAAATGGGGGCTATAGGGATGCTGGGGAGGGACTCTTCATTAGGAAGTGTCATGATAGGACAAGGGATAATGGGCTAAACCTTAAACAGGAGAAGTTTAGACTGGATATAAGGAGGAAGTTCTTTACTTGTAAGGGTGGTGAGGCACTGGAATGGGTTGCCCAGGGAAATTGTGAATGCTCCATCGCTGGCGGTGTTCAAGGCCGAGTTGGTCATAGCCTTGGGTGGCATGGTGTATTGGAAGGTGTTCCTGTGCATGGCAGGGGAGTTGGAACTTAGTGATCTTAAGGTCCTTTTCAACCCTAACTATGATTCTATGGTTCTATAGATGGTGGAGAGGCAACTGGAAAAAAAAATTTGGGCAAAGTATGATGTCTGGTTTCTGGAAATGGTTGCAAAAAATGTTAATCATGGATATAGGCAAACTATGAATTCTGGTTTCTGGAAGAAAAGCTAGTGAAAGTATTCAACATTTTTTCCTTTAAGAAAATTTGTTTCATTAAACAGCCCAAATTTCAATTTAGCTCTTTGGAACTAGATATTCATGCTGCAGACTTCCCTTCACTGCATTTTTGTCCTGTGTGTTATCCTCAAATGCATATTCCAGATAGACAGTAAAATCTCTGGTGTAAGGGCTGCTCCTCCTGGTCTGTGTTTTTTATACCCTGGGTTCACATTTCAATGGGAGTTTGTCACGTGTGTAAGTTTAGGATTACAGCAAAGAGGTTAATAATTCTTTCAGGAGTGGAAATTCTGGCTACCTCTGGTGTATGTCTAAAGGATAGGGATTAGACAGTAGGCTGATGAGCAGTCTGTCCTCTCACCCTGTTCCACATCATTGTTAACACCTGTGGGCTATCTGTAAGTTACTGTACACAAATTATAAGAGCAACTTAAGATCTTCATCATTGCAAGCCCTTTCATCTTTCTGGCAGGAGATATTAAGAGTCTTATAGAAAAGTAAAAAAGATATTGCTTCTACCCATAAATTCGGATATTGGAAGGTGCAGAGCTATTTTGAAATACATCACCCTTTAATCAGTCTAGCACAATAAATTGCTAGTAATATGTTGGTAGAAATATGAAGAGACAGGAATACGCCACTGTCTGTCTATAGATATAACACATTTATTAAAGCCCACACTGAAAATAAAATATATTAAGCATATGGTAAGAGGTAGTGTGGACCTGATTCCTACTATTGCTTTAAAATTTGTCTCAGATTGCCATCAGATTATGGCATAGTGTGGCTGCTCAGCAATGCTAGACACAGATCTGCACTCATTGTGCTGACCAGGACAGTCCTTTCTGCTCATGCTGGTTAAGGACTGTAATGTTAAATGAAACACTTCACAAGCTACAAATTAATGAGTTCCCAGTGAATTTAAAACATTTTGTTTATCCTGGACATGCTCAGAGGCTTAACAAAGCCATTACTATCATAATTCCTGAAGTAAACTTATAACATTTTCATTTAATCCTTGAGCCCACTACACTTCAAAACCCCTTTTACTTTCATCACCTTTTCTCTCAGTATATTTTAACACTTCATTTGCTACCATCTTTTAATCGCAAGGTGGAAACACAGAGCCAGGACATATATATTTCTTAAGAGTAGTGTTGGTGCCACCCCAAATGCTCCCAACTCTCCTAATCCTTCAGCTTGACACATTTTAAAAACTAATTGCGTTTCAATTTTATACTATTGGAACTCATCTTCACTTAGTCCACAGTTTTCCTTAGTACAACACTGTGACTATGTTTAAGACTCAGAAAGAATATTACAATTCTTAAATAGCTGTTCAGCTTGCAACTCAGGCCATTCTCATCTATAAAATACAATACATCTAGATAGGTGTTGATCCTAGCTGCAAGTACTACTTTGCTACTAAACGAGCAACTGCAGCGTGGTAACAATCACAGAAATCACAGCATTGATTTCTGTTTCATTTATTTTGCAGACCTACATCATACATGATGATACAGGAGATTTTTCTCTCAGTTTCATCAGCTCAAGTTCTTAGGCAGCACAATATTTATTAAATAGAAATGCTCTGGATGTGTAAGTGCTGTGGTTTAAGCCCAGCTGGCAACCCAGTCGCGCACACACGTGGGGCGGG
>JASSUY010040644.1:0-10650 GCA_032466535.1 Forpus xanthops | reverse complement strand
CTCACCACCCTTACAGTAAAGCATTTCTTCCTCAGATCCAATCTAAACTTTCCCTGTTTAAGTTTGAACCCATTACCCCTTGTTCTATCACTACAGTCCCTCATCAAGAGTCCCTCCCCAGCATCCCTATAGGCCCCCTTCAGGTACTTTACCTTCCAGTTTTGAAAATGTTGAGGCAGACTTTGCTTCTTTGTGTTAGTTGGTAACAGTTTGTAGAAATCAATAATTAAAAAAGGCTGCCTTGTCTTTTGATTAATAAGTACCTTTTTTAGTTGCTGAGTGTTTAAACTTCAAGTTTATCTGAGCTGGAATTTTAGTTCTTTTTGATTATTAAGATCTCATAATTGTTTATTTCAATCAGGTTGTTTTGTTGTGCTGTAAATTCTGTCTAGATTACTGCTGAAGATAACTCAGTTCATTCCCTGGGCAGTCTGGTGTCTTGCTTGAGGTTGCTAGAAGTTTGATGCTGCATCTTTTGCCTCCTCCAGACCTCTGTGCCTCCTTATGTTTTCCTACTAGCATAAACAACACACTAAGTATTGGATTTTGGTCTGCTGCGTTCATTAGTAATGGAATTTGGCTGGTGTTTTAAGGCTCTTTTTTTTTAGCCCAGCTGGCAAAAAAGAGCATGATGCTCAGTTTCTCTTGTCAGAAGTAAGCACCAGGGAGCTGGGCAGGAGTTCTGTTTGTTTTTGGGAGACACTCTAAACAGGTATGTGCAAGGGCTTAACATAGGCTAGAGCATCGATCCTCTTGCTGTGCAGTCAGCTCAGATGCAAGGGCAATGATCATCCTATTAAACTTTTAAAACAGTGCTGCAGGAGTAACATTGATCTGAACTGTTAATGACTAGAACTAAACGTGTCAGGCTGGAAGGCTTTCTCTTAAATGTATTGGTTCACTTTTTAGATAGAGAATAATAAGTCTTGCTTTCTGAGGAAAAAAAGCAGTTAAAATATCACTGCAGTCCAGTGAAGGACAACTTGAAGCTAATGAGCATTCCTCATCTCTATTTTTCAGCAGTAGGATGGTTGTGGCATTCATTGTATAGTCAGCCCAGTGGTAGCTCTTATGAAAACACTGGTAGTTATCGCTGGTAATTTTGAAATCTTATGTTATTACTGTTACCTGTTACTCATTCATTACTGGCAAGGAGTAAGTTATTGTTTCTTACAAGAATAATGCCCCTCTTTGCTGGACTACTCTTTGGTACAAAACTGAATCCATAGGCATTTTATTTTTAAACTTTATATCAGATTTAATGCAGAGATATTTTAATACTTGTGAAGTTAGAAAATATGAGAATTATTAAGGTAAGTTAAACAGCACTTTATTTTCTTCGCTATGTAGTAGACATAGATCCTCATTTAGATGGTATACTAGATCCTAATATGAGTATCACACTCGGAGAGCTGAGATTTATCTGATTTCTCTTTGAGCATGACTTATTCCAGTTAAAGAGACAACTTCTGGAACAAGAGATCAAATATGAGAAAACTTAAACTAAAATAAATTTATAAGTACATACTTGGTCTGTGTGTTAGTTTCCATTACTCATGCTGATCTACCTTGAAATAATGAGTCATAATCTAAGGGCTTATTTTTTGTAGCAAGAGATCAGTTAGGAGTATGCTGTATTGCAGATTACTCTTTTCTTTCTCTCTTTTTTTTTTAATGCAGAGAGAAAATATGCCATGGGGTGGAAGGAAGAGGGAATGTAAAATTCATGAAATTGCCACAATTACTCATAGCTTCTAGTTTGTTGTATATTAATTTTAATACAACAGTCTGTGGATTCTTTCCCTCAGCTTTTAAAGCCTGAGAAGTTTACGTATCTCAGAACAAACTTGATACACATAAGAGACCTTTTTGGTGTCTTTTGTTCTGTTAAAACTTTGTCATTGGTGTCCTGTTGGTTTTCACATTTTAAAGCCAGTTCCTGAAGGCAGCTATTCAGATCTTACTCTGGTTCAGTCACCTTTTTTTTTCTAAAGATGAGTAAATCCCTCTTTCTGCTTTGTGGTTTGTCAGGAACTTTAGAAACTCAATTGCTATTGCCTTTTAATGCTTGATTGATCCTATATTCCTTCTAATATACACAGCAGCATTCCATCTAGTGCTTCTGAGAGTTTTTCCGAGTTCTTTGGTCAGTCTTGAGCAGTTCTGCTGGCTAAATTGGCAGTCAACAGATGAGAAATTCTTCATCAGTAATAAGTAGGAACAACTTCTGCCTTGTTCAATAAATCTTTGAGCCAGTTTTCTAGCGTGGTATAAATATAAAGTAGACTTACCTCATAGGAAAAAAGGGATTTTTTTGATCAATTTGCTCTTGTAGCTCTGATAGGAAAGTAAGTCTTGTAATTATTTTAGTTATATTATGACCAACCCAAAAGCATGCTGCCTCACATGAGCTGGTAAATGAAGATATTTTTATCAGCCTTGTATTCCTTTTCATTTTATTGATGGTATAGTATGTGTTTCATTCAGTCAAATTCCACATGTATTTTTTCCTGATCTCTTTTTCAGATGGGGAAGCATCAAAATTATAACACCAGGTGAAGGGGACTATCAAATTATTCACATTTTTAAACATGCTTAGGTTGTTCTCGCATCAGTTCAGTAGTCTGTGATGATGTTCAGTAAAATTTAATACCCATGGTTGGCATAATATTCAGTCTTCCATTGTGCTTGCCTAGCCTCTGACATGGCTATGCCATTCCTGTAATTATGTCATGGCTCTTATTAGAGCAGAGTTGCATCCATGTCTGCACAGTATGTGTTTAGGCTTGATGTTTCCTTCTGCACTAAGAAATTGCCTAGTAGCATCTTGTATACGTAACAAGGACATATTTAATATTAATCAAATGAAGCTCATCCCCACATTCTCTGCTTGTGTTCTGCTTTGCATAGCTGTGTAACCACTGTGCCTTTTGTGCTGTTCTCCACTCTTAACTGCAAAACCAGTATGCTACAGTAAAAACCCAACTCTCTACATTCTCACCTTTCCTCTCACAAGTGTGTGTGCCTGTGCCCTTTAATGGTTATTGTTTTTGAAGCTTCATAAGTATCCCTTGTATGCAGGCTTACAGTTTACTAAAGGGAGTCTCAGTAAGCATTTGGGATAAGGTTTTTTGGGTAGTGTGGAGAATCTACTGCTTCATATGCTTCATATAACCATGCTTGTTGACCAGCACTGGAAAGATCAGGTCTATGTGTTTCTTTTTTTTTCTGCATGAGCAGTTCTCAGTTTCTACAAAACTAAATCTTGCATAATTAACAATCAACCTCTGAAATTCAGAACTGATGGTCCTTTTTTTTGTGAAATGGTAGCCATGTTAGCAGGTGTTCACTATAAAGATCAGCAACTATATACCATAACATCTTTCTTTTTAATTTGGACTAAAAAAAAAATATATATTATTTTTACTACTTATGCAGTAGGAGTATCTCATTTAGAAACAAGTTACAATAATAACTTCAGATTATATTGTTTAGGGCCTTGTCCAGTGGAGTCTTAGAAACCTCAAAGGGTTCTGTAATCTCTCAGCACCTGTTCCATGGTTGATAATCCTTACACTGAAAAACCTTTCTTCTTCTAACAAATTGAAACCTTTCTTGGTTTAATTTATGTCACTGGTTGTATTATTTCCTCTCATACACCTCAGTAAAGAACCTGTCTTCATCTTCTTGGTAGCCTTCTGTTGTGAAAGCTGCTGTTAGGTCCCCTTCAGCCTTCCTCTCACCCGGCTGAACACTGGTTCACCAAGCTGAAAGTTTTGGTTATTTTTGAGTCTGCATGTACTTTTGATTTGTTTTCAACTTCAGTCTTTTAGAGACTGGTCAAAAAGAGACTACTTTTACAATGGCACACAACCTGAATTTCATGCTCTGCCAGACTAAATTCAAGTTGAATGAGATTTAAAAGCCCATTGATTCTAATATTAAGATTGTATCTGGGAGCTGGGAGTATGGATTGATAATCATCATGTTTTGTTGTATCCATAGTATTATGCATGAATTTTTCAAACAGCTGAGTCACCTTTGCCAGCTCTCCTGGTGGTTGGTTTTGACATGAATGCTGTGACATTGCTTACAACTCAATTATGAGGATATGGTCATTTATGATAGCATTCCATACTAATATAATGAATATTTTGCACTGGTGCTTTTTTTAGATGCATTGAAGTAATGTAGGTTTTATGATAGCACTGGAATAATCTTTCTAGAAAATAAGTATGGCATTATGATATTTGAGCTTTTTTTGCTTGTTTGTTTAGAATTAAACTGAATTAACAAAACAGAAATAAGTGGTTTAATTAGTGAAATGAACCAAATTGCATGGTCAATGTGGTGGGTCTGCCCAATTTAAATGTAACATTTAAAAAGATAATATGCTGGAGCTCCAGTCTAGTGTCTTTTTGGTGAGCTGTTTTTTAATAAAATTGTCAATATTGCAAGACTTTGGAATTCTTTTCGGTAATACAGACACTTAAATCTCATGTGCTTTCCTAAAGTCGTTCTTTCTGTGAATTCTTTTGCTAGAAAGTCAAGTTCTTGACATCCTTTGTCCAAGAATCTGGAGCAGAAGAGAGACAAGTTTTTACAATGATGAGAAATCACTTGCTAGGTAAGTTGAGTGCTAGTGTGTGACAACAGTCTGTGAACTTTTCAGATGGGAAAAAGAACTGAGAATTGTAATCCGTAGCTGGATATGTAAATTGGATCAGTTGCTGTAGCAGTAGGTGATTAGAGATATTAGATGTTGGGACAGGCTTTGGGTGAGGGGAAGAGAAGTGCTTGCGACCTGTACTTCAGTGTTGTACATACTTCAGTATGTACTGCTCAATGTAATTTCCATACTGAACAGTGATGAAACTGTATTCAGATGTTCAGTGAAATACATAATTCTCCTTTTTTTTGGATGTTGCAAAAAAGTGAGGCTAGATATACATTCTGTGAGTTTTCTGAGGGTGAGACAACTGATAAATTTTGAATATCTGTGTACCTAGGCAGATAAAATTATATATAGGTATAATGAGCTATGTATATGTATCTCTGCTTGTCATTTTATAACATGGTGCCTTGTCAGGCTGTGTGGTGTTTCAGGTAAATTTGAGTGACAGTTCGTTATAGTAAATTAGATGTGAGTGATTTCTTTTGTAAGTTTTACCTTAAAATGTGTAGAAAGTAGTAGAAGTAACCTTTGCTGTGCATTTGATGGCAATCCAAGTACTGAATAATTTACCATTGCTTTGTATTGCCCATTTACTGCTTGTTGGATCATTTTACACTATAATATTGTTACTAAAAAAAAAAAAAAAAGAAATACATGTTCAGCAGTATCGGTAACCTCTGGAAAGGAGAATTTATTGGGAATTGAAAAAATGGTTGACATTTTACCAGAGTCTCCGTGACTGTTTTTGTTGGCGAAGCCTACAGAATATTGTATTTGGTAGTTTGAGGCTCTATGGCACATAAATAGTGTGGGGGCGAAAGTTACCATTAGAAGAATTTTTTACCTTAGTGTGCTTCTGGTTATGCTTATTGACAATATCATTTCCAAAATAGCTATATTTTTCTTCTGTCTCTCAGACTAAACTTCTTTTGAACTTTGAGTTTTTGAAACATTAATTTTTCAGACTGTGTTTGGTTTATTGTTTGTTGGTTTGCTTTTTTGGTGTGTTTTTTCTTAAAGACAGTGTTAGAGTTTTTTCAGTAATGAAGTTCTACTTTTCCTTTATGCTCTGGCATTGAGAATACATAAAGTGATAGAATAATATATTAGCGTTTATGTTTATGAATATAATTAACAGGAGTTTGTTAGGTATAGGTTATTGCCATTGCTGCCTTTAGTTCTAGAGAGCAAAAGTAATTATGTTTGGGGCCTGTTTATTACTTTCAGGTATATGCATGATCAGGTATTAGAAAACCTCATTTTATGAAAAAAAAAAAAAAGATGAGGAAAGAAAAATAGTTCTGTGAGAACTCCTCTGATATATTCTGAAGTATATTTAATTGTCATATTACATTAATACCATTATCTCATTTCCAAAACCATTATTACTAGAGCCACCTGAATAAAAGTAGTTTTATTTTTTTTTGTCTGTTTTCCTTTGAAAATTTAGTTTTAATAAGCCAACCGTGAATATAATATGATTGTTGACTCTCTGGTAATTTTTTTTTTTCTTATTTCTTTTCCTGTTTAGGTTCTCAAATTTCTGCTTCCGTCACCAGATCTTAACGAGGAAGCAAATTTACCTGGTTAGCACAGTTGTGGCAGTTTGTTGGGTGTTTTTATTCTGCTGTGTTTGAGGAGGGATTTGAGGAATATTTCAAGGAATGGAGTTAGCTCACAGTTTGCTACTGAATGAAGAAGCATATAACCAGCTAGGTGAATTTCAAAAAGCAGAGTTCATTTTTGAATGGTTGCAGTTTTTGGAAAAACTTTTACCAGTGACTAGCAGAGTAAGTATAATGAGACTTGAGAAACAAAGCACTTTGGAGTTATTTCTCTCTGGGATTTTTGTTAATTTGTTTAAAACCAGAGAGCTTTATTCACTGTAATTTGCTTCATGTTTTTCATGTACATGCAATGAAAGTATGTCCTGTGTTAGCTGCAGCTTTCTAAATGTTACAAGTTTTTGGTCACAGCCCTTCAAATGACAGAGCCATTTGTTCAGTGAAAGTATTTTTTTTTCTTTCTCTTAATTCAGATAATTATTGCAAGATTTTGCAACCTCATGATGAAGAATGGAAGTCATGCTTCCACCTAACATGGCACAATTGTTTCATAGTACTCTAGCAAACACGAATGTGACATTTTTCTCTTATTTTTTTTTATTTTCCTTGTCAAATGATAAAATATGTTTCCAACCAAATTTGGTTCACTGTTCAGTGCATATTAAATAGGACATGTGGATATGTAGCAATAAAGCAACCTAGGTAATGCTATGTAAGAGTTATGTTCTTTGTGTTAAAATATGCAAATAAAATACAGTGCCAGATTTTTTTTTTTCTTAAAAAAATGAAAAAAAAAATTCTATAAGACTAAAATAGATGATGGTTTTAAAGGAAGTTCTTTTCTTTCTAATGCTCAGCTTCTTGAAACTACTACTTAAATTGCTATTATTTCTAGGAATTATTTCATTTTAATACAAGCATAAAAGAAGCAAGAAAACACAGTTTTGTTTTAGCAAGACATAATTATACCAACGTCATGGTGAAAATATACTTGAAATGCTACTAGAAAGAATTATGCTCTGAAAAATGTTGGGGTTTTTTTGTTTGTTTTTAAAGAATAATAAAGTAGTCACATATTTGAGGTGCCTTTTCTCCAAGTAGAAAAGTGCAATAAAATGTTCATTTTTAACTAAGAAGACTATGAATGAAAGGTAAAGATAATCAGCATTAATTGTCTTTAACTTTTAAATTCAAGTGAGGTTTAATTGGTTACCAATCTTTATTTCCAGGCTGATATAAGGGAAAATCAGAAGAAACTAGTTGAGCAGTTGACTGCTTTATTAAACAATTCACCAGGACCTCCTACCAGGCGGCTTGTTGCCAAGAATTTAGCTGTACTTTATAGCACTGGAGACACTTTTTCTGTTTACCAAACAATTGACAAATGCAATGAACTCATTCGGAGTAAAGATGATTCACCAAGCTATCTACCTACAAAACTGTAAGTATTGGTTTTAACTCCAAACTTCAAAACCAGTAATGGAAAGATAGACGGATTTACATGGTCAGAGGTTAATAAAGGAGAGGGTGTGCTCCCTTATTCCTGCCTGCTATCCCGAAGAGCTTTGTGTCATATTACATGTACAATTCAGGAGCCTCCCTGGTTAGAATCATTCTTGTGGGTGTTGCACAGCTGCAAAAAGTAATTTTTTCTTTGGTATTACATCTCTAAAATTTTTAGACTTAACTATTACAGAAGAGAAAATGAACTGAAGGCAAATTCAAATTGCTTCCTTCTCTCTAGATATTAAAACAATTTTATTTTAATCATATAGTATATGCTGCCTTCGGCATAGAATTATGAGTGATTAAGTACTTGGTAGCATTTTATATGTTCCTTTCAGTGTCTTTACTGGAAAGTTCTGAGTAAGAAGTTCAGCTGCATGGTTGAGGGGAATGAAATTCAGGTAAATACCTTACAATGTAAATTGCCCTTGAAAGTTTAATAAGCTTAAAATATATTTTTCTTCCTTATTTAGAAGTTTCTTGTTATGATTTATATAAACATACCATGAAATCAATTAACACCCAAACACTTTAAAATCGCATTAGTTTTAAAGCTTTGAACAGAGGCAGTTTGGTGGTTGATAGGAGTCAGTGTAGGTTGTATATGTTAGAACAAAATTTGACATACCTAACTAGCTGTTTTATTTACTGGAACCACTGGAAATAAATGCCTTGAGGGATTTGAAATCTAAGCTAAATTAATTTTTTAAGACTGTAGGAATGCTAAACTCAGTGCTGTCACTCAGGGCTATAATGACCATAGTGTGCTTTAAGATAATAAACTAAACTGAGGCCAGTTTATGCTTTATGTTTTTGCTCAGTGAAGGGACAGAACCAGCCTGTAATATGTATTGCCATATTGAGTAAACTGTGCTTTATGGCATGTCAAACAAACACTGATTATTTTAAAAAAAAGATGCAGAAAGCTTTTCATGTGTAACTTAATTAACATTAGTTAAAGAAGAAAAACTTTACCTGACATGAAGTGTCTGAGTTCAATACCAGAGGATACATAAAGAACATAATAGTTTCAGATACTCTATGTGTGCATCAGGAACCAAAAGGGTACAAGACGGTGATCTCCAGCCAGACAACTGAAAATCAGGCCAGAGAGGATACCAGCAATGGCTAACACCGTTACAAGGGCAGGCATTTGAGGAACACAGAGAAGGTAGTAATAGTGCTGAGAAGAGCAATGAAATGAACAAGCATAACTCCAGGTACAAATGTAGTTATTGAACATATCTCTTAATCCAGCTGGGAAACTGGACATAGTTAGAAACATCTGAAATGTTTGTAACTAAATGCCTAAGGCATAGCCAACAGAACATTGTGCACTGATACAGCAGGATGTGAAACCAAATCCTAAAGTGCAAAAATACTATGAATAATTTTTATTCCTGAAACAATGCACATCTTTCACTATAGTGAAGAAAACTGAAAATAGAGATAGTAAAACATCATTGTGCATTAATTATACAGTTTACAAAGCAGAGTAGAGTCTGCTTTCTTCCTTTGCTTCACGTGCTAATCCTCTTTGTGACAGCCCAAGTGAAGCTTCCTGAAAGTAGATTTTTGCAAGGAGTCAGCTGTACTTCCAATACCACAATGTTTTTTTGTTTCCCTCTTGTTCCAACTGACCTCTTGTGCTGTCTTATGAGTTAAGATTAAGGTTGCTATAAAAGGTCTTATCTTTCAAAATGAATTACTGCTACTTCCAGCTCCTCAGCAGTGAGTTGCAATAACATTATAGGTGAGTTGTCGTATGGAACAGAGCTCTGCCAGTCTTCATTGCTTTGGCTGCAAGATGCCACACTGGAGGAAGTGGGATGTTGTCAGCATAGCAAGAAGGGGTGATGGAGTCCATTGTCAGCGAGGCAGAAATGACAGACAAAAATAGGAGATACCCAGAGTTAGAAGACAGAGAAGTAGCTGCAAGGGAAAGAGGTAGCAGTTTTCAGAATCCTGCTGGGTACGTAAGCAGTAGTGAGGAGAGGAAATAAGAGAGAAAGTGGAAGAAAGGGTAGCAGTAAAATATGGTTTGCTTTAAAAAAGGTTTGGAAATGGGATTTCTTATAGTACTGACTGAGACAATAGGCAACAGAAGAATAATCAGAACTGCAGAACTCTTTATTGAGTAAGATCTTTCATCTTGGGTGGCAAGTGTGAATACTTGGTGATCGGTGAAGAAAGACTGCTTTTTTTTTTCTTCTTTTTATTTTTTTAGATCATGACTGAGGTGTTGTCTTTGTTTACCATCTGTCCTTATTCAGCATACATGCCCATGTTGTCTGGGAGCAACACTCAGCTGTCATTATTCATTATGTGTTGATTCACCTGAAAACGTCTTTAAATACAATTTATAGTGAATTGTTCTCTTATCCCATAAATTACAATTTTTCTTCTTTCGCATAGGTGGGAAACTTAAATGTTTTAGGCAAGCATTTTAAACAGAACCTTAAATAGGTTCTTATCTGCTAAAATTGAGTGTGATGTGAATGACATACCAGATCAGTTAAACAGATCATGTAGTGTGGATGTAGCTTCTTTACTTCAAATTACAAAGTTTTTTTAAATGTCTGCTAGGGTTGCTTTCAAACCATAAGCATTTTGAAAGCATTTGGTCAGAAACTTTAAAAGCTGATGCATCAGTGGTGTTCTGCCACATGTTTAGGTCTGCATTTTTGTTAATACCTCTCAAAGTACAATTGCTAAGGCAATATTTGAAACAAAACAGATGTATCTTTATATAGAGAGTTGTTTGTCAAAATGGGGCTATGCAGTTGGGGAGGGAAAAACACAGGCTTTTCCCTGCAAAAAAAACTAAATGTCGCAATGAGGGACGGGGACGCAGTTTGATGCAAACAAAATGTCCGTTTATTCTCTCAGATCTTACACTTATAT
>JASSUY010040643.1:10088-30829 GCA_032466535.1 Forpus xanthops | reverse complement strand
TTCCTGTAAAATCCATCCACCATGTATACCTGAGATAACATATAAAACGATGCCAGTCTGAGTGTTATTAATAATACAAGATTAGTAAAAACTGACAATGTTTTTTTTTCCCCTTTCCTACAGTCATAAGGGTCATGGCAGCAACATTCTTTCTTTTCACTTGAAGCAACTTATACAATACATTATGCTAATATGTCTTGATAATGTGTGTTAAAGCAAACTGCAACTGAACATATATTTTTGTTAAACATAGATATTTGAAAATCCTCATTCTCTGTGCTGCAAATTATAATGTGTGTTAAAGCAAAGCTGCAATTGAACATATATTTTTGTTAAACACAGATATTTGAAAATCCTCATTCTCTGTGCTGCAAATTAGGAATGTCAGGTGTCTTGTATGTAATCTGGATTGAGTCAGGGTCTTGTAATAAATGTTTATTAATTTTATGCAATTTTCAAGATAAAATTAGTTTCTTCATTTACTGTCATTGGTCACCAAAGCTTTTGTTTTCATCCTCATCCCCAGGGTTACACTGGTTTTCTTTGTCTTGAAATATCTTACTTGAGTTCAGGCTTTTCCTGCCCTGAGAAACACAGAAAGTTTGTTGCAAAGCTGTGTACTTATATATGCCTTTTCACATTATGCAAGGGTTTGTATTTTTATGAAGATAGACCATAAGTTTATCCAGAAGCCTAAGTTAATAAGAAAGACTTCTTATCAGGCATTGTGTGTTGGTGAAGCAAGGCCTGCTGTCCTCACCTGGCTGTACGGCATGCTTATTGATTTTTCTTGTCAAATTTAAGGTATGTTTTTGACCTATAGAAACCAAAATGACATGAGGCTTTCACAATAGCTGCAGGCATCTGAGGGACTTGAACTGATATGTTGTAAATTTGAGTGGGAGGACTGGCAGTAGAGTTTCCCTGAAGATGCCTTTAGCTGTGAACTTATTAAAACCATCTTTATAGACCCTCAGGGTGCTCTGTAAGGCATTTCCATTTCCTCATGCTTTTGGACAAGAGCAAGGAGCATCAAAGGACTGATACTATTTTAGAGTCAACCTTTAACAGAAAATTTGTCCAAATAATTTCAGGCAAGTTCGTTTGTAAGCATGTGTCTAAATTAAAACTGGGCATACTATAAAGGTATCTGTATTTAAAAACATATTTTAGAAATAACTGTGTACTTTGTTCTGACGATATGTTACCGTGTGCAGGGGAGAAAAAGAGATGGAAAATCTTCCCCATTTCTCAAAACTGATAAAACTTAACTGCTCTGGGTTGTGGGAATTTAAAATGGGCTTGGTAGGCCATGGATTTGCTGACTCCTCTAGAGTGCTGTGTATTGACCCATATACTACCAAGTATAGAACAGACTTTCTGAAGATACTACTATATCAAAAATAGCAGGCAAAGTATATGTCTTGATGTTGCTACTTGTTTAAGTAATGTAAAGAGATATATTGGGGAAGAAGGAAACAGAAGCAGCAGAACAAGTTCATCTATTAGGGTTTTTCTTTAACAGAAAGGCAAATTTCGAAGAAAGAGTATCATAAACTCCCTGCTCATTTTGAAGAGAGATTGCTTAAGGTGGAGTGGTTACATGGGAATGTGGTTATGTATGGGTAAATGGATGGTAATGTGAAAACGCGAACAAGTGAGAACAGTATAGATACCAAATATAAAAGAGAAATAGTGGATGTAATACAAGGTAGAGAAGGCATGAAGAAGAGAAGGGAAAAAAGTTCTTAATATACCAAAGGAAAGTTTTTGTGGCAGGAGATATGTGGCAGAAGAATGAGATAAAGCTGAGAAAAGAGTGAATGTAAATAAACATTGCTGCTATCCAATTAGTTAGATTGTTAGTGAAATTAAAGGTAGTTACAGAAGTGCTGCTACTAAATATACCTCAAAATAGCACAACAGATATTCAAATCAGTGATGAAAAGAAAGAGCACTGTAAAATAATGGCTTCAGTGAAAAGGAACTGCACCTTATTTGGGGCAGACTATGTCTTTCATATTTTTTGGGGGTGTGTTTGAGTCTTTTTAAGTCCAGTGGTGCTGGCTATAGTAGAAAGGAATATGGCAGTGATGACTTCTTCACAAAGATTATTATGTGCAATAGTAATCTGGACTTGCTCATGCCATGTAATTCAAAACAATAATTGCCATTCATTTTACACTGGCCAACACTTTCTTCCGGTATATGCAAATTATTAGGAATTATTTGGCTTTCTGTATTTTCACCAACAGGTGGCAATATTAATTTTTCCATTGGTCTCTGTAATGATCTGTTATTCTAAATTTTAAGTAATAATCTCATTTCATTACATCATTTTATTTTGTTTGTCCTCTTTCAAGTGTATTAAATGATAGGAAGTGAAAATATATACACAATTTCCAGATTATATAATGTCATTTTAAAGAAATTAAAATAAAAGGACTTGAGAACTACCAGATCACAAGAAGCACAATGATTTTGAAGCCCAGTACCTCCATTTTAATTTCAAGTACAATTCATATATGCTATGTGGTAATGTTTACTTTAATATTGTATATGGTCTTTCTGTTTGTGTTTAAATTTTCTTTCCAGCTGCTTAATCACAAATTGGAGATTGCATGTATGTTGTGAAATATCTAAACTACTGCTTTCCAGTTTTTCAGTGCTGTTCTTGTTTATATATGTTCTATATTCTTGATCATCTTATTTGTTGTTCAGTATGAGGTTTTCTTCACATGTTACCGTCTTAAGGATCAGAGTTATCCTGAGGCCATTGTCAATACTTGGTAGTGTTTCAACATGAGTTTCAGTCAATTGCCAGCATTCGACTTTCTAGAACAACACTGATATGTATATAAGACATGACAGAGGTACTCTAGGTGCATCTTCATTTTCAAAAAATTTATTTCTGTCCTGTTTTTTATCTCTCTTCACAGCCACTAAATTTCTTCCACTCACTCAGAAGTTAGAAATAAATATTTTTACATGCAGAGGGCCAACAGTCTTGTCTTTTTTTTTTCCCCCCAGACAAAGCTAACACAGAGGTAATTGAAACTTTTATTTGAAAAGACTAAAGGATTTGTCTCATTACAAAGACAGCACATGGAAATGTATTTTCTTGAAAAGAAGAGGACTCCATCTGAAAAAATACAATAGCATTTTTCAATAAAATGAACTGCTTGAAAGTGATATATATTTTAGTGGGTTTTGTAGCATTGTCGTATCCTTGGGTAGATGTATGGTAGCGGTTAAAATGATTGTCAAAACAGGAAATGTACAATACCAGAAAGTACCTAGACAAAATATGCACAGAGTTTTTATGATTGTTTTCCTTGGCTTTGTTTGCAAGCTCTTTTTCATCAGGCAGTTTTCTTTGTGTCTCTTGAAATTCTCTACAGCAGTTCTCATGGCTTTGCAGCAGCTCACATCAAATAGTTATGCAAACCTCAGTAATATCAGCACTTTCTTTCACTTCCAGCCTGAAAGTCATGCCACTCATGAGTCTCAGCTCACTTGAAATCCATGGTGAAACTAGTATATGCAAAAGGTAAACCACAGAAAAGTTAGTGGGTAAGCCCCTAGTTATATTGAAACTGGTCACGCTCAGATTGCTCAACCCACCCGAAAAAAAACAAAACAAAACAAAAAACAACCCCAAATGAGAACTTCTACCAGCAAAAATGACAGTTTTTATTAATAGAGATGGCACACAGAGATTCAACTGCTGCTTAGTTCAGGTACTTCACTATTTGTGAGATGTTTCTCCTTCTTAGGCCAGAAGGAAGTTTGTAGTTTTTTCTCTCCTGTCCCTATGAATCAGCCTTGAAAGTAATTTCTTCACTGAAGTATCGCTTATATCTGATATGAAAGAGCTGATATGAAGCACTCCCAGTACAGTTTCTCTGAGATACAAGGTACTGCTGTGCATTAGCCGTGAATGAATAGTAGCTTTTTAATAGCCACCATTGCAGCTGAATCAACAAGCAATAAGCTAGCAAAATTAAAAGTATTTAATCTCTGCTCCTGTAAGTAGTTTTGGTTTTGCCACCCATGATGATGCCAGTAAAATACAGACAAGTGAAACAATGTCAAAGCCTTTAGCTGTAACTGTTTAATTAGTGCTTCAGTTGCTGTTTAATTAGTATTTAACTACAATGCATGCAGTGTTTCTAAGGTCAGCTGAAGAGCTGTCACTGATATTTTAACTTCATTTTTTTAAGCCAGAGCTTCTCTCAGTAGGCAGTGGGGGGCCTCAAATTCAACCTGATAACTTATTGTATGTTATAGCTTAGTTCAAATCAGTACTAAAAGTTAAAAAGAAAGAGCACTGTAAAATAATGGCCTCATAGTGAAAAGGAGCTGCACCTCATTTGTGCCAGATTTAAAGAAAAAGACCCACATATCTCTATGCAATGAAGTCACAAATCAAAACAGGATTCAGAATGATCTATGAAGAGCATCATATAGAGTTCCTAAACAATTGAGATATAAAAGAGTACTGACATCACACTGAAGAAATATTTAGGCCATTCTTCTGTTTCCAATAGAGCCATAGGGGTTTAGGGGTGAGAACAGAATGTATGTAGAGTTGCTCTTCTTTTAGAAATTCTTTCTAACTAGCAGCGCTTCCCTGACCAAGAAACACCCATTAAGTTCATCAACCCCCAAAAGTCAGAATGTCCAGAGCTGCATAACTACCCTATATATCCATGAATACTGATTCACATTCTCAAATGCATGCTTTTTTACTGCCAACATCTGGATACTGAGCTGAGGATTTTATGTTCAAGAACTTAGTAGTCCTTCGCTTCTTAATACATGGACAAGTTTGAACTTCTGAGAATCAGAATAGGAACGTGACTTCCCTGCAACTGAAACTCAGACTAAGACTTTGCTGAACATGAGAGAAACTGAACACAGGGTCTTGAACTTCCCATAGTCCCATTAGGGAGTTACACACAGGGCGGTTTTCTTCTTCCCAGATATTCAGAAGAGGGACTGATACACATTCACATCTCATTCCAAGTATCCCAGTTTTAAAACTTTTTGGGTAGTAGTGTAGATCATAAAACTGAATTGCCTCCAAAATGATGATTTAAACCCCTGCCACCCCCACCACCTTGGAAATAGTTCAGGACAGTCCAGGATGACAAGACAGCCTTCCCCCCTGTCAGTTCAGACTTAGAGCTGGTAGCCTCCTCCTGTACTCTATAGCTGTGACAAGCTGAAATTTCCATGATTCCTCTTGTTGCCGCTAATTTCGGGTCCAGCTTTGTCCAAGCCCAAAGGCATCTCTTCAACTCCATTAAAAGAAAATTTAATAAATGGATTAATAAAAAAAACTTTTAAAATCATTTCTAGTACATTAAGTTGTGTGGCAGCTACATTCCTAGCCTTTTCGAAAGAAATGTATGCCAGGCTTTTATGAAATCAGTGGTCTGTAAATTTGGTCCATAGTTTTTTTAGACAATAAAATTTTCCTAAAAATGACAAATCACCAGCAGGTGTTTTCAATTAGCATAGTGTAGCTTTGTTATAATTCACTAAAATTGGTTTGATTTTTGCCATTTTCAACAACTTTTTAGTGTGTTTATAAAACTAATAAAAATATTTATCAGGGAGAAAATGTTACTGTGCCACATCTCTATTGAAAAATTAGTCAAAAGAGTAGGGCATAGAACTTTCTTGAAAATTATGACAAATAACATTTTTAAATAAATAAAGCAGTTTCAAACCCACAGCTTCTTGAAATAACAACTTCTAGCATAATTAAATGTTAAAACAGAATGGAAAACTGGCAATGAAAGAAAGAGGCTAATGTTTCATCTCCAAAGAATGCTGTTTTGAAACTTTCGATTCAGCTGCACATTTAAGCTTGATGAAGTTGAAGAAGTTGAAAAAGGTAAAATATGAAAGACTGAATATCAGGTTAACTCCTTAACTTCACTAAGTTTTAAACTTTTCAGCTTCTACACATACACATGGTGACACTAAGACTTTTGTTTATTTGTTTGTTTGGGTTTTTTCTTTCCTTTTTTTTTTTTTTTCCCTCTTTTTTCCTGATGGCAGAATGTCAGGAGACTGAAATGCAACCTAGAGCAACCTAGAGCAAATCTAGCATGAAAGAAGAGAGCCTTAAACTGATCAGAGCATCTTCCACACTGCTGTTCCAAAGACATATGATGACTCTTTTTGGAAGTTTTTCTAAATTTTCAATATACATTTTCCAGATCTTCACAGCATCTCATTACATATATTTGTGCTACAAAACCACTGCCCTTATGTGTGCTGTACTCCTTCCTTATTGGTGTTTATTTCCTTCAAATATTTGTAGAATATTATTTTTCCCTTTTGGTCATCACGACAGCTAGGCAAATATGTCAGAAATTTTTTGCAAATATTTGCAGAGTTCTGAAACAGAGCTACATATCCTACTTTTTTAAGCCATGGTGAACTTTGTCTTCTTTGTTTAGGAGAAAAGAACTGCTTTTTCAATAACATTTTCTTCCATATATGTTAAAGTTATCTGCATTTTCTGTAGTCTTGTATGTAATATTATCACTGTGCTTGTTTGTTTTTTTTTTCCTTAGAGACTTGACTTTCTGAATAATATTTATTTTCTTCCTTTTCTGAGGATTTTTAAGCTCATACTTCTGAGGATCTTTCAATGCATACAAATGCCTGCCTTTGAATCAATTGGCATGGATGTTGAGACCCTTTTATGAATATTTTTAATGCTTTAAATAACTAGCTATTACATACCTAAAAGCAGCATATACAGTTGCAGCATTTCTTCTGAGAGTAGTGTATTTCTCTGCTTATGTGTGTTTCTTTCCTATAAAAGAAAACATGAAGTCATGGCACGCTGAGTGCGATTAACTGAAACCTGTTAAGCAGTTTTTATTTCTGCACCTATCAGAAATAGGATGTGATATGATTAACTTGACTATTAAGTGGAACCTGATTATGAATTTTTACAGTTTGGAATGGGATGCTAAATTATATAAATAAGCTCCAGGCTTTATGGTTTTTTACTTTTTTTTTTTTTTAATATTCAGTTTGCATGCCTACATAGGGTGAATACTAAGCCCCAGGTGCGATGACTTAATGCGATTCATGATCTAGTGACAAGGCTTTGTATGCCGAGAAATACTCTGTATTTTATATTAAAGAAAATTAAATAAATAATATGTGTGAGTGCATAAAGTGGGGGTAGTGCAGCATGCCTCCAGCTCTATTGTGTTTAGTTTATTTGCTTTGTGAGGACTCAACATCTCCATCATTTTTTGTATTTTCTTGGTTCTAGAATACTACCTATTTCCACCCTGAAGCAAAATCTAGCTACAGTCCAATAGTTTCAGCTCTGAAATGTATTGTGTCATGCTCAACAGTGAGGATCACATCAAGTGCCACTCTCCACAGTGAAGAGAGCAGTAAAACACAGAGCTCCTGGGGCTTATCTTTTTCTCCCCCAAAATAATGAATTTCTATCTGAGGCCCGCAGACCTCACTTTCAAATCCTCCTGATGACTCTAGCATGAAGATCTTGTAGGAAGAATATAGTCTAAGCAGAGAGTTAGCACAAAATCTGTTCCTCTTTGGCAGGCTGCCATAATTTCTAGGGAGTCAGAAGAATTAAAGGTTCCTACACTGTTCTTAAAAGATGGATTGTCTGGCTCAGACACACGGACACCAGAACACTGGGAAATTTTTATTGCTTTTTTTTTTTCACCATATGTATATCAATGTCTTAGAAAATGTTTGCAGTTTTTATACCCCTACTGACACTGTTAGGGCATGTATCAGCATTGTTTTACTATAAATGACAGAATGATAGTAGCAAGACAAAGATTTGTAGCTTTTGCAGCTTGTCACTTAATACTATGTTAATAGTTTTATTTATATGTAATGTCAATAATAAATATTTTGGAATACTTTGAAAGTAAAATGTGCTTGTATTTCTAACTGTTTAGACACCTATTTTGTCTTTTTAACCCATTCTTTCTTCCCTCAGGAATATCTTACAACCCAAGTCATTGATGAAACATTATATTCAGAAACTAGTGGTGTGCACAACAACTTTTAAGGTACTTTGGATCATAAAATCACAAAATAGGTTTGGAAAGGACCTTAAGATCATCTAGTTCCAGCATTCTGCCGTGGGCAGGGACACCTTGCACTAAACCATGCCACCCAAAGCTATGTCCAACCCAGCCTTGAACACCGCCAGTGATGGAGCATTCACAACTTCCCTGGGCAACCCATTCCAGTGCCTCACCACCCTTACACTAAAGAATTTCTTCCTCAGATCAAATCTAAACTTCCTCTCTTTAAGTTTGAACCCGTTACCCCTTGTCCTATCACTACAGTCCTAATGAAGAGTCCCTCCCCAGCATCCCTATAGGCCCCTTTCAGATACTGGAAGGCTGCTATGAGGTTTCCACGCAGCCTTCTCTTCTGCAGGCTGAACAGCTCCAACTTTCTCAGCCTGTCTTCATAGGGGAGGTGCTACAGTCCTCTGATCATCCTGGTGGCACTCCTCTGGACTTGTTCCTGCAGTTCCCATAACACATGCCCTTTTTATATTGTGGACACCAGAACTGCACACAATATTCCAACTGAGGTTTCACAAGAGAAGAGTAGAGGCAAAGGATCACCTCCCTTGACCTGCTGGTTACGCTCATTTTGATGCAGCCCAGGATGGAGTTGGCTTTCTGGGCTGCAAGAGCACACTGCTGGCTCATGTTCATGTTTTCATCGACCAACACCCCCAAGTCCTTCTCCGTAGGGCTGCTCTGAATCTCTCCTCTGCCCAACCTGTAGCTGTGCATGGCATTGCTCCCACCCAACTGTAGGACCTTGCACTTGTCACAGTTAAAGTTCATAAGGTTGGCATCAGCCCACCTCACAAGCATGTCAAGGTCCCTCTGGATGGTATTTCTTCCCTCCAGCATATCAACTGAACCACACAGCTTGGTGACATCAGCTAACTTGCTGAGGGTGCACTCAATCACACTGTCCATGCCACCGACAAAGATGTTGAAGAAGACCGGTCCCAACACCACTCATTACTGGCCTCCAGCTGGACGTTGAGATGTTGAGAACAACTCTTTGTGTGCAGCCATCCAGCCAGTTCTTTATCCACTGAGTGGTCCACCTATCAAATTGATGTCTCTGCAATTTAGAGAAGGATGTCATGTTAAACATTCTCAAACTCTTTGCACAAGTCCAGATAGATAACATCAACCTCTCCACCCCTGATCATCAGTTCCGTAGTCCCATCATAGAAGCCTATCAGAGTGGTCTGGTAGGATTTCCCCTTAGTGAAGCCATGCTGCCTGTCACAAACTGCCTTCTTGTTTTTCATGTGCCTTAGCATGCCTTCTGGGAAAATTCGCTCCAAGATTTTGCCAGGCACAGAGGTGAAGAACGAGGCAAAGAAGTCTTTAAGAACCTCAGCCTTCTCCAAATCCAGGCTATCCAGTTCTCCTGATAGTTTCTGAAGAGGGCCCACGTTGTCCCTAGTCTGTCTTTTATTTGCAATATACCTGTAGAATCTCTTCCTGTTATCCTTAACATCCCTACCCAAGTTTAATTCTAAGTGAACCTTAGCTTTCCTAACCTGGTCCCTAGCTTCCCGGACAATATCCCAGTATTCTTCCCAGGCTGCATTTCCTTCCTTCCATCTTTTATAAGCCTTTTTTTCCCTTTGAATTTTCCTCAGCATCTCTGTATCCACCCAAGGAGGTCTCCTGGTCCTCCTGCAGTACTTCCTTCTAGTAGGGATATATCGCTCCTGTGCTTGCAGCAAGTGATCCTTGAATATCAATTAACAGTCTTGGGCCTCCCTGCTCTCTAGGGCTACATTCCATGGAATCTTACTGAGCAGATACCTGAAGAGGCCAAAGTCTGCTCTCTTGAAGCCCAGGGCAGCAAGCTTGCTGCACGTTCTTCTCACTGTCCTCAGGATCTTGAATTGGACCATCTCATGATCACTGCAATTAAGGCTACTCTGGAGCGTCACATTTCCAACTAGCCTTTCCCTACTGTAAGCACAAGGTCAAGCATGGCACTTCTCGTTGTTGTCTCCTCTATTACTTGCAGAAGTAAGTTGTCTTCCACTCAACTGAGGAACTTCCTGGATTGCTTGTGCCAGGCCATGCCGTCCCTCCAACAGATATCAGGGTGGTTGAAGTCCCCCATGAGAACAAGGGCCTGCAAGCGTGAGGTTATTCCTATCTGTCTGTAGAGTGCTTCATCCAACTAGTCCTCTTGGTCAGTAGGTCTATAAGAGATTCCCACAATAATGTCTCCCATTGCTGTTCTCCCTTTAACCCTGACTCACAAACTCTCTGTCGACTACTCACCTGCCCCAGATTCTCCAGCCTATTCTTAACACAAACAGCAACTCTCCCTCCCTGCCTACCAGGCCTGTCTTTCCTAAAGAGCCTGTAACTTTCCATTCCAACACACCAGTCATAGGAGCCATCCCACCATGTCTTTGTGATGCCTATGATAACATAACGCCACAGACGTGCACACATCTCTAATTCCTCTTGTTTGTTCTTCATGTTATGGGCATTTGTATAGAGATATCTGAGACAAGCTCCAACTGAAGCCAGCTCATTGGCTGGAGCAGCTTGAGTCTCTCTACAGTGCTCCAAATGTTTACTATAGGTGCTGGCGATTGACTGGGTGTGGTGGGGTAGAATGATGCCCCCCCTCCCTCAACACATCTAATTTAAAGCATCCTTGACTAGTCTGGCAAGCTTCCTACCAAATCCATTTTTCCCTTTCTTTGTCAAACCAGCTCCACCAGCCCCTAGTAGACCTGGCCTGCTAAACTGAGTCGCATGTTCAAGGTACCCAAATCCCTGACTAGCTTGCCCATCGCAGTCTGTCAATTTTTTATCTATCTTCTCCAAACCAGGCAAGGTGTGTATTCATGTGTGTAGTGGGAGAAGAAAGTCTTCACAAATCAACAGTACCTGCTTAGTCCTTCAGCAGACTGCTGACCCTGCCAAGTACTTCAGGGAAATACCATGCCTTTAAGTGCAGGGGTAAGGTGTGGATGCTCAGAGTGATGTGGAAAGAACATCCTTTTGGGACTGTCTGTACTTTCTGGTTTTTTTGCTTTGTTTTATTGTTTGTGGGTTTGTTTTTTTTTTTCATTGGAGGAGTATTTGGTGTGTGGAAGTTTTCAGTCCTACAAACCATGTGGCTTTGAATGCTGACATGTCTCACTTTGAAAACAGCCCCACAGAAATTGTAGAAAATATTTGTAATCAAATGGAGCAAAGATTTCAGAAGTCAACTGGGAATGATATAAAATGAAATAATCTGCTCAAATTTATGAACATCTATGATGTCATTATGCTCACTCTCTGGATTTGAGATCTGATCTGAGCATCATAACACTGGAACCTTCATTTCTTGTTTTATTGTGAACATATTTTATATACTCTTCCATCTGTATAGCCTTTCATCTATGTGAATAGAATTTTTTTTCTCTAGCTGTTCTTTCAGTCATATTGTATTTTTACAGGAGATTTTTTTCTGTAATCAGTTGTTCTCAAACAGTTTGTTATAATTGTGGATTATTTTTATTCATGTTAATAATCACATTGTTTCCACAGAGTATTCTCCATGTTTCTGTGTTTTTAAGTTTGATAAAGAGAGCAAAGTATAATATGGGTTCTATTTCTGGTTTTGTTTAAAAGTTGAAGGGATTTGCATGGAAAAGGGAAGGAAGGGTATGTCAAAACTTCTATGCTAAGTGAAAGGTTTTGTTTGTATAAATTGCATACTGTATTCATCATGCTCAAGAAAAATGCTAAACATTAAATTTCACCATTCCCATAAAAATTAGGGATCTACTCCAGAAACACTGTTTCTACAGTGGATTGGTTCCTTTTTTGTCTTTGTTCCTCTCCCCCTCGCATATTTACCTAACAAGACTCATGGCATTATTAGTTACCATTGCTGCTTTCTCACCCTAGGATTGCTGTCTTACTTGAGTAGACTGCTCTGGCAAAGCTTGGCCTTTCATTCCTGAGGTTCATTGTTTGTATTCATTTTCTGCTTTTTTTCTGTTTTCATTTTCTGAGGATGTTGTCATCATCAGTGGAGTTATGATGAATAAGTTTGGTATTATTTATAGATTCTGGGCTTGTAGCCAGCTGTTTTCATGCCTTCACTGCTATTTAATTCTATTCATTTTTAAATGCAAAGCAGCTTCCTCTCATTTTGCACCTAGAGCTGTGAGGTTTCTGAATCTAGCGAAAACAAAATGGTGGGTTTAGTCTCTGTTTAACAAGCCCATAAAATGGAAAGACTGGAAGCGTTGCTTCCTTTGTTTTTTGTTGTGGTCTACGTGATATCACTTATTATGAGTTTTTAAACTTGAGCTTGTGTTTCTTTTCAGGATGGGATATGACATTTTAAATTTTGATTCAGAGGGTTCATTTAGAAGATTGTTTCCCTTTTATTTGATAAACTGCTATGATCATTTGTAATAACAATATACTGTTTAAAAACTCTTGAGAAATAGGTATAAATATTCAGCATCCTACATGGACAAGTGCTCCTGAGATCGGTGTATTGTTAATACAAAGAGAATACCTATTCGTTTATGTGCACTATACTGAGATACATCCCATTAGATTAAGAGTATGGCTCCTGCTCTTGTTCCCACAGGATCTTAGAGTTCTCCTTTTGTGTCTCCTTACTATTTATCTGATTATGGCTCTCTAACATAAAAAAAAAATAGAATGTTTCACAGTTTCATCTCTTAAATTAAGTCCTTCAAAATACAATGAGGATATCTTGCAAGGCTATTTGCTGATATAATAAAGTTGTTTAGTTACCTTGAACTGGTGCACCAACACTCTAAATCTAATAAGTCAGATAAATACAAAAAAAGTTTAATATTATGTTTGTGACTTAAATTCATAATAAAAAAGAGATTTGCAATTTAGAGTGATGCAGTGCACAATATGTTCTTAGACACAGAAGAACAAGTAGAAACAAAAGCATATCATATTGCTGGCAAGTTCCTTCCACAGCATTTTGAAGCTTAGCTTTTGTTTATGCAGGTATAATTTGTGTTTCTGGCTTTGTAACTGCAATTGAAAGATAATCTTAGGCCTAGCATCATGAACTCCCTGATTTGCAAGTACACTTAGGTAGCTGCAGAGGTAAATATTGTAATGCTTAAGACAAGTTGAAGTTTTGCCAGTCCCCAGTGACACTATTGTTTATTTACTAGAACAAATTTTAGAATGTGACTTGTTCATCACAAGCTTAATGCCATTCCAAAATGCTAACTGGAATTCCTTGTTTCCCTAGGAGAGGATGTTTAATAAAAAATTTTGCAGCTTGGTGATTTTGTAGGAAAGTATTAATGCAATAAGTTACATAATCTACTACAGTAAATACATTTTAATTATTTCTCTACTTTCTAACAGATCAGCAAATTTATTCTGCTTTTAATAAAATGGAGTTATATCTTTCTGTGACTGTTGTCTCCTCTTTACATAAAGTGCAGTCCACACTGTGAGAAAATGTAAGGATTTACTTTTCTTTAGAAGGACACTCAGATGAAGTCTGCTTCCAGTGTAAAGTCTTTTGCAAGTTAGGAAACAGCACGAAAATATTCCCCACCCATCTCTGAGGAAGATGACCTGGAATGGAATTCTCCCATATAAGTGATTGAAGAAAGATTAAACTCTGTATGTTGAGGAGGTTGAGACTACCTTGGCAACACGAATTCTAGAAACCCTTTCTGAGTGTTTTGAGTACAGGTCTAGTCACATAATTAGTGTTAAGGTCAAATACAGGTACTGATACAATGAAAGCAAGGAAAAATATGTGGGATACACTCCATCAGCAAGGAAATACATCTGAATTTTGTAAGAGCTGCAAGCTGTGGTCTCCAGAGGATCAAGATATTATTTATGTTTCTGATAAATCCACAGTGCTCAACTTCTGCAGGCAATAAAGGACAAGATGCCTCCCACAATGAGAATCTGATTCACTCATTCTTGCTATCATGTTTCTGAAAGGCAGAAGGCAAGCAAGTCTGGTGAGAGGCAAGTTTCAGAAATTCTCATAAACCACCTGGAAACCTATATATTTTTAGCTAATAAAATTATCCTTGGCATGCAGGAAATTATTGTTCCATACCTTCAAAAAATTTCAGCCTTCTTAATATCTAAGTCTATTTGGAATTCAAAGATGAGGTGTCTGGGGGACTATGTCCCCTTATGGCTCTGGTTTATTAGGCACGGCCTAATATATTATCCAGACTTCAACATGAAACAAAAGAATCACAGCTGTTGCCACTCAAAGGAATATGATGGAGTGCAAGTCCTCACTTTCAAAGTGACCAATAATCAGGTTTCAGGTACAAGAAGTACTTGTATACAAGAAGGTATAAGTTCTAGGTCCTTTCAGTTTGAGAAGACATAAACTGTCGTCTCTCATCTTCTTAAAGTGACACCATAATAACAAAATAACCTTGAATAGGATCACTTTTCTACCATTCATTTGTAAAGTAGTCACTTGTGTGAATAAAAGAAGAAAATTAATGTAGGACTCCTGAGTCCTGGGACAGCAAACTCCAGAGGAAGTGTTGTTGTTCCTGTAGTTAATAAGACACTGTTCATTGGGAGACCACATGCTTCCTAGAACTGTTTATATGTTTTTCACTAAACAGCTGTCAGACACAATATGTTGTCATCACCTTCACATTTCCCTTCACTTATGTTTCAAAATAAAAAAACAATCATCCATTTACAAAGGGAAAAATGTGAGCAGTGATGCCTGGTAGAAAGTTTAGGGTTAGGCAGTTACTTTGAATTCCATAAAGCCTAACCAAGGGTAGTTCTGAATTTTAGCTGACTGTCAGATGGAGAATGGCAAAAGGCACAAGTGAGGTCTGGGGCTGAACTGACAAATCTGTACTGATAATGGTGTTTATGAAGGTAATGACTATCTTTTAATATTGAGTGGGGATCTGGGGAGACTAGTAGATTCTATTTCAGACTTGACCACAAACTCATTGTGGCTTTCCTTAGGTCACTTGGGCTTGTGTTCTGTGAAAAGAAACTCTTGAAAGAGCTCTAGCCTTCAATAAATTTCATAAAGAGACACACTTTTAACTCTTGTACTTGGGAGAAAAATGTCTATAAAACTCTGGAATACTTTTACACTATAGTTCTCACTGGTTCTAGCAGCAGTTCATCACAACCAGTGAAACTCCCAGCAAAAGGAATTTCTTTGAAATATTCTTAAACAGACCTAGAATTGTCTGGATTCTGAGTTACCAGTTGGTCTTAAACAACAATACAGAAATATAAAAATAGGAAAAAGTTCATGCTTCATTAGAACAGTGCATGTTTTGAGCCATAATTAATTAATCTTGGAAATTATGTTTGCAATGCTCGGATGGAAAGAGAAATGTGTTATTATAAATAATTAATTTTCAATGATTGTGTGGGATTCCATGCCATAAGTCTCATTGTTTTTAATGCAAGTCACAGGCTATGTCCATTCAGTGTTGTAGGTCTGCAGTGTTTTTGGATTGTAAAAAGAGATGAAAGAATCTCCATGTCAGCCGTAGTAAATGACATGTCCCATTCTGAATAAGTAGGGGCAGAAGTGAAATGCCTATTTGAAAAACATGGTCATACTTGTCTGGCAAGATGTTGATACAGTCTACATGAACCTAGTAAAAAGTTGGACCAATGAAAGGATTACAGCAAAAATTTGATGGAAGGGGCTATTATAATAGACAGCCTAAAAAAAAAAAAAAAAAAAAAAAAAAAAAAAAAAAATTCTGGCAACCTGTATAAAGAAATACCTGAAATTGGATTGGCTTGTTATATCAGAGGCATATTGGAGTCTCAGTAGATTCTGAAGTACCACAGACATATGTTTTCTAAATGGCTCCTCATTTGAGACAAGGCTGATAAGAAAACTGCCGCTCTTCCAAAAGGAGAGTGAAAAATACAATGGACTCAGCTGGGTAAGGAGTACAAGCCAGAAGACAAAAAACACTGTAACTGATTGGAGATGAAGCGATGAGGAGCTATCATGTACCAGCCAGGCAAAGGTCTGTTCTGAATGAGCAGAAATGGAACAAAACATGAGACATACATTTCCAGAGCTTGTGGAGAGCACTGGAAATAACATCTGAGTTGCCTTGCAACTTTCCTTAGCCACTCTAGCACAGTTGCCAATTTGCCCCTTTGCTCTGGTCCAGCCATTTCTACTCACCATGAAAGGCACAGTCTATACTGCTCTCAGTGGTGTCCAGATCCTGTTTCGCTATCCGGAGCTTGACTCTGTTTAAAGCTAGTACCATGTAGTATTTTTCACTCACCAGCAACCATCTTGTAACACCGACTTCCTCAGAACTCATTTCAAACTGATACACCAATCACAAAGCCCTTTAATACTTCTGTAACTTTCCTTATGCTGCTCAGTGACCATGAATGGCTTTATCAGTGATTACTTCCCTGCCAGTTCTTCCTCTGCAGCACCTTGTCTGTATATGACCCTTAATTTTCTTTTTAGATTAATGTGCCAGTGCTGTAAATATTATGGAAATGGCACAAATAAACGTTTACTAAAATAAAAATCTCTTTAAAGAGAAATTATTTATCTCTTTTTGTACAAACTCCAAGGTAATTTTGGAAACTAAAGTCCAGATCCTCTGTCAGCAGAACACAAGTGAGACTATAGGTGGTGATGTTGCTTCAAGCCATTTTGTTTTCTGTCTCAACAGGGAAAAAGATGCTCTGCAGTGTTGTCTTGAATTCTCCAGCATCTGTCCATCTTCAAAATGGAGATAAACCATTATTTTTGCCCTTGCTGCTGTTGCTGTTATCTTCTCAAAGCTCTATGGGGCCAGGGCTATAAATGCAAAAAAATGTTGGGAAGGGGGTTCCATTTGAGATATATCTTGTATAGTTAAGCAGAGTAATCTGTAGGAAATCCATGGTGAGTGGCAGTTGTCATAATTACAGTAAAAGTGATGGTTAAAGGCTCTGAACAAGATTTTACTTAATTCATCTGAAATTTAAAGGTTTCAAGAAACAGAACCCTTGAAATAGTGAAAACTGCCTTTTGCCAGTATGTGATTGCAGGGGATCTAGGGGAAATGTTCAGTGCTAGTCTGCTTGTTGCAACCTGAGATAGGGAACAGCATGCGGTGGAGTCATTTCTGCTTCTGCCCTCTCAGCCCTGTTGACTGCTGTCTGTGAGAAAAAGGAAGATCCAAGTTGGGGTAAAAATTGTAGTTTTCTATTATGCTTACCTAAAATGATGACACCTGCAAATGGCCTGAACTATAGTAAATGTAAATTACCTTCATAACAAAGGTTAGCTTAATGAGTCTTTTTGAAGTATTGCATATTTTTGTATTATGAAACTGCCATTCTGTATGTGATCAGATACAGAATTGGAGACAGTGAAGGGAAGCACTTTCATGAATAAATGATCTTAAATTTGCTGTCTTGCACAGGTGGATTAAACATTTGATATAGTCAGATATACCTGCTGGAAAAGTCAGGTTTTCTTGTTGTTGTAGCAATGAGGAAATCAACTAGGTGACCAGAGCACTTTCTAGATTTTGGAATTATGTAACCTTCTAATGCACAATCTAGGCAAAATACCAGTTAACATATTAAATCGAAAGATAGTGAATAGAACTAGTCCAGTGCTAAAGGGATAATACAATGAAGAATGTCATTGACAGTAACAGTGGGTTTGTTTTATTTCTTTATATTTTCAAATATATATCTATAACATAATTAAAAAGCTGTCTATTAAAATATACAGAAGGGGATATTTTTAAAATATAAATTAGGATCTTTAAAACCAAAATTAATATTTACATCCCTTCCTTGTGACGATATTCAAGTCGTTTGTAATTTCCACTATTTGGGCTATTATACACATTGATCTCACGGAAAGTTGACAGAAGAAATCTAACTTTTTTTATTCAAATAGAAATTGTTAATTAAGCATTTGTTAAAACGAATTATTTCTAACTCCATCTTTATCTTAGCCTTTCTTCTTTGCTTTGTGAAATTATCTTAATTTGTTTTATTTTCTTTTCTATAAAGAATTTTAGCTATCCATTAAATTAGTTGTACTAGTAGATTTGAACTGAAACTCGAAATAAGTTCCATGTGCTTGAGAACCTTTATGTCAACCTACTTGAATTTTTTATTCAATTTCTTAAACTTCATGTGATGTCACTGTCCCTACTTCTTTTTTGAATATACTTTGTCTTCACACAAAGTTGTTTCATAAGGAAAGCAGACCGCTATAATACCAAGATAGTAGTATCTTTTTCCCTTTCTAATCTTTATATTATTTTTGATATTGAACATCTTGAAAAAAAAACGTAACACAAATTACAATCTGAATTTCACCCTTTGGAGTACATAAAACAAATAAAATGCTTGTTTTATAAGTGGTTTGTATCATATAAATTAAAAAGTGCTTCAAATACATAAACACATAAGTCTTTGGATTTTATGACCTCTGAGTCATCCTAAATAAGATTTGACTGCCTTAGGGTACATTGAGCTGTTGTAAAATACAGGTTGCTTTCATGAAGAGAAAGGAAACATAGAAATTTGTGAGAATTTAATTTTAATGCAGTTTAAAATGTAACATCCAAGTGCAATATATAAATTTGTCATTTCTGCTTCTGACTTGTACTAAACAGCACTTTGATTATTACAAAGGTAAAATATTCAGTGTTATGTTACGGTTACTGCAAGCATTGATTAAACTCTCCAGTGTTCATGAAGGCTGACAGGGATTCAAAGGAGGAAATGTAAAACTTGAAGGTACAGCAGTATAGTGACATTTCACTCTATAAAGCTGCCAATATTTTAATCCTGCACGTAAATCATTTTCATCAGTTCAATTCCATATCTTAATTTGTGTAGCAAACAAAGTATTGGATTGTATTATGTTTAATAATTAAGAATGTGTTATCAATTTCCATGTATCTTAAGTACCTGAACAAGAAATAGAGTTAACATTTTAAGCTTCAATTTGTTTGCTTTACAAAATAGGAATGATTAGGGATTAGGTCTAATTTTCATGCTGTGATCAGCCAAAGTTTCATTATTTGCTTTTATAGAACCTTTAGTTTCTCTGCTTAAGTGACGTCTTCGTCAGTGATCATGTTGTATTCATTTAGAGTGATGATTGATATGGTAATAGATACAGTGTGATTGAAAGCAACCTTTGTCAATAGCAAGGCCAAATACTCAAACAGTATACTGGTCTGAGTTTGCTCATTATTGGAGACCTTTCATAGTCATATTGACTTGCTGTCCAAATGTTGTTACTTACCTGATGCTTTCATTGTTTAAACGGTATAGACCTTGGTATTGAACATGACTTTTCCCAATATTTGCCCTAAAATACACACATGGCTCAATTCTCCACTGAAAATGCTTAAGGTTTATTTTCAAGGTATTAAAATGTTATTTGGTGAATGTAAATCAAATTTTGTGGCTCAGGAAAACAGGGTCCTGTACTGGTGATGTTAATACAGTGTGTTCTGTACCATGACTTTGAATTTCTTAATTTTAAGAAGTGATAGGATGTTTACTTTTCCAAAATGCTTTTTTTTTCATAGGTGCAGAACTCCAGGGAATCAACTCCCTTGTGAAAAGAGCATTCCAGGGTCAAAGAAAATATTACTGTTCCCTTACAGAAGTAAGTGTGGATTTTGCCATTCAAGAGCTTTTTCATTATTCTTGAAGAAACACTTCTGGCACTAATATATTAGACATTTCTACAGAATGAGGCCTTGATATGGATTTTAAGGAATTTCAGTAATACCAAGGAAAGACAGTCCTCTTCCCTCTTCAAACTCCTTGTATTTCAAAATTCACAGAGGCATCAGGCACCAATAAACAAGCAAATTCTTATAGGTACGGTATAAACCAAGAGAGAATGTGTTATGCAAAGGCAGAAAGTTCTCACTGGATTATGCCCTATGACTTTCGAGTGCACCCCAAGTAGCAGCAGAGAACTAAGATCCCTCTGGGAGGACACAGAACAAAGGCATGATTTAGGCATGAGGTGTTTTAGGTGGGATGGATGACTCTCCCACTAAAAGGCAGTGTAATTACTACACTAAAAAATATGATGACTCTATCCTTCCTGTCGTGTTTGTATCTTTCACAAGACATCTACCACATCATTCCGAAATTCAAAACTTTCTTTTAGTAAATCCTTTGCATGGCTGAAAAGGTCTTCAATAGTCTCATTTTTCCCCCCTTAATTTATTCCCCAAAGTGGGTAGTTCTACTGCAGATTGTTCCAAGGCCTATCTGACTTTAGACAGCTTACTCAAAAATAACAACATGAAAGAATTAACTTTCGATACATGAAAGACTAGCAAATGGAGAAAATGAAGAAAAGTTCTTCATTTTTATCCCTCGATTATTTTTTTCCTAAATAAAGACACTTAATTGGAAATTTCATTCATAATTTAAAATTTATAAGCAACCACAAGTGATTGTGAGAAGCAATTAACCAAGGTCTGCTTACATAGTTTTCAAAACTCTGCTCTCGTGAGACCTCACTTGGAATATTGTGTGCAGTTCTGGTGTCCTCAACAAAAAAAGGACATGGAACTGTTGGAACAAGTCCAGAGGAGGGCCATGAGGATGATCAAGGGACTGGAGCACCTCCCCTAT
>JASSUY010040642.1:0-23142 GCA_032466535.1 Forpus xanthops | reverse complement strand
TACTGTGAGGGTGGTGAGGCACTGGAATGTGTTGCCCAGGGAAGTTGTGAATGCTCCATTGCTGGTGGTGTTCAAGGTTGGGTTGGACAGAGCCTTCAGTGTCATGGTTTAGTGTGAGTTGTCCCTGTCCATGGCAGGGAGGTTGGAACTGGATGATCTTAAGGTCCTTTCCAACCCAAACCATTCTATGATTCTACTTGGCTAATTATTTGTGAGGACTACCCTGAGGACACCAAACTGGGATCAGGTCTTTCAAAGCTATTTTTTGTTTCCTTTCTGTATAATGGCAAGACAGCATTAAATGTTTGAACATTTGCCACTGCAGGAATGAAAGCAAAATGTCATGACTCAGGATAGCCATTTTGCCTTTTTTTGTGGTGCTTGTGCTGGGAAAGCATCCAAAACCAAGTTTGTCTTGTAAGAAATGATTTCAGCATCGGTCCCTTGGCAATTGTATTTTAAAACTAACACAGCCTAATAAACTTCCACTCATGAAACCATCAAAGTTGTGTTTACTAGCAGATCACTTGGGTCAATAAAAATACTCTACACACTCAGATTTGGGATTTTATTATTTCACATTTATTGAGAAACAAATTGCAGAATAAAGTGGGGCCAGAAATAAAATACTATATAGTCAGAATAGAATACGAAATGTAATTAGGCAGCACATTGTTTAAAGTCAGTACCAAAACGCAACAGGGAGGTGTCACCGGTTGTAAGAGTGCAAGTGTATAAAACATAATTGTCAGCTGTTGGGGAAAGATCTCATTCTGATAACATATATTGAAATTGGAAGTCTGTTTGTTAATGAGTGGTCTGAAAATACTTATGACTCCAGGATGCTTGACAGCTCTAACTGCAACATTGTGCCACACAGTCACAGAACAGTGAGTTAGAGGGAGTGCAGCCAGAAAAGAAGCCCTTTTTAGGAGCAAAGAAACAGGGATATTTATGTTTAAGGAATGTATTAAAATCACAGTTATCAAGATGTTAGTCCCTTATAATAAATAGTTTGATTCACTGTGATTGATTTTTATTAATTTAGACTTTACATGCACAATTTGGCTTTAAAGCCATTTTTTCCAGAGCTATTCCTGATAGCCTCAGGTTCACCTCTATGCAGAGGGCCAAGGACAGGAGCTCTGCTAACTTAAACATGGGCCAGAGCCAGAGCAGCATCACTGTGTTTCTTGCCCTCTTTCGCGGGTTCATGACCTCAGTTATTCCCTCCCTGGGATATTCTTCCCCCAGCCTCATACGTGGACCTCAGCTTGTGCAAAGCAGGAGCCTGAGACGTCAGGATGCCACCTTGTTTGCTTTAGGGCTGTCACTTTCTGTGTATGGTACTGCCCACGTGCACACCTGGGACCTGTTGCCTACTGGACATAGACACAACAGAAACATTACTCATGAGCATGTCATCACGCTCTCTTCCACAGCTTTAGGCAAGGAACCAATATTCAGAGCAAAGCTATGTGAGTTGCACTAGCAGGTTGCACACCTTTTATTTCTAATCTGTGCTGCTTTTATTTTCTTGGTGAGCGGTTTGATGGCATTGTTAAGGTTATTCTGGATGCCACAAAAACTCCAGGTAGCATTTTGCAGTGAAATTCAGAATTCCTGAGTAGGGTTGTGCTGGTAAACTCAGATTTGAACTCCCATGGTATAGATTCTGTTCCCTCATTATCCTGTGTGTTGAGGAAGCTCAGCACAAGCCATTGCGACTTGTTTTCTCAGAGGGAGTGATTACATGTGGTGGAGTGAGTTTCTCTGTGTATGTGTGCGGCAGTCATATAAAAGCCAGTTTCTGTTATTTTTCAGAGTATTTGTAGCAGCTGCAGAGGAAATGTTTGTATTGCTCCATGTTTTAGAAATGGGACTGGGAGGCTGCCGATGCCTCTGGAGACTGATGGTGATGCTGAAGTCTTCAGGTGGGCTCCTCGCAGTGATTGAGCTTGCTGCTGTCCAAAGAAGGAAGGAAGCAGTTGGCCTTCCTCCCTTTCACTCTGCACCCCAAACCCAGAAGGAATAGGGACTAGTTCAAACAGGTAAAAGATACCTAGTTTCGCAGACAAAACCTACATTCATTGCTGTATCACAGCAACCCACAACATAGGGGTGCTGGAAATTTGTTTCCAGGCTATCTTTAGAGTGATGACTCTAACCAAAAGGCAAGGAAGGCTGAGCTCTGTGCTGGCTGGAAACGGACTGAAGCTCCTCTGGTGCTCCTGGGATCACAGTGGTTCTCTTTATACCACACAAAAACCTGGGGAGCTTTATCAGAATAACAGAGGGTCTGGGCTCTTCTTTCCTCTTCCTCACTGAGCCCCCTGCCCGCTTCATTAGCAGGCTTTGAGTGGAAACGTTTGCAAGCTTTAATTACACAGTTAAAACCACCAGTTATATTGCTTTTAATATCAAGCACTTTTTTCTTTCTTGTTTTATTATAGCAAACCTTGTTACCAGGCTGATCTGCATATGGTTTCTTGTCCTCTTTACTTTTCTCAATGCATGCTGTGTTTATCCTTGAAATATACATTTTCTTCTATTTTGTCTTGGTTTTCTTTAAAACACCATTTAACCATTGATAAGTTGAAGCAATTGCTGGAGAAATAAAAGGTACCGAAGTCTGCTCACACCCTGTGCTGCTTCATCATTATGGTGCAGCAGATTTCCAGCCCTGGTACCTGCCAGTGTCCTGATACATAGAACCTTTGCTTTATGGAGATTGAGGGGTGCAGTTGAGTTAGCCTGGGCTTAGCACTACTTAGTGAACTGCAATGCAACCCCCTTAAATGAGAGATGTGCTGGAGCATTTGGGAGCATCTTCTAAATGAAGGGGTTGCACTGGGGGCCAGAGCACCAAGGAGCCCGGACACTGCCTCCCTCCTGCTCTCAGCCACTCAGAGCTCTTGTCTTGGACTGGTAACTCTGCTCTGCTGCATTCATGGGATGGTCGGGGACACCAGGCCCTTAATGGGAAGTTGTCAGAACTAATTGTGCTTATACCTTTGTGTGCTGTCAGAGGGAAAGATGTTAAAGCCTCTGTGCAAGCTGGATGGGAACAGGGATGGACAGCAGTCTTTGGACCATTGCAACCCGCTTCCTCTAATTTTTAGAATTTATATACTTTGCAATGCATTATTAATTTTCTTGGGAGTGATATGACTTTCAAGGCTATCAGGGGACTAATCTATTTTTTACATGGAGTAGAGAAGGATTCTAGGTTCGTACAAATAAAGTACTCCCTGGAAGCAACACAACAGAAAAGGTATCTGCAAACATCACGGCTTTACCTCTCTTCTAAGCAAACACCAGAGTCTCTATAGAAAGTTAACACTTTAATTAGACAGACTTTCAAATGATGGTGGATGTCTGCTATTAAAACATTTGTATCCTTTTGCATGACGATTACTTTCTTTGCACAGCACTGAGCTACGTATATTCGGGAAGAGACACCCAAATCTTTAGTTTAAAGATATTCTGGAAACACATATGATTAAACGACCACTGAAATTAGCTGAAATCCCCAAATTGGGTTGCTATGGGTATAGTGCATTTGCTTAATTCTGGCTGATTATTCCTTGCCTGCAAGGAAAATTATGTGTGGTTGCAGAGGTTTAAATATGCTTTTTTTCAGTGGAACTACAGGTATAATGGTTTCATTGGTATAAGTGTGGAGATAATTTTGGTTTTGGGATGTTAAATAGTAGTGGATATGCACGCATTTATTTAATACAAAATCTGGTGGAAACAAATACGATCCAGCTCATATTTATTTGGAAGTTGGGTTTGACCTCTAGAATCATGTTTACAGAAGCTTTAATGTACTGAATTAGGATTCTTTTAATGGCTGACAAAACAGCATGAGTGAAGTAAAATAGTCTTACTGAAGAGCCAAGTGCAGACGACCAATGTGGTGTGATTAAAAGGTGCCATTGCGAGAACACTGAATATCTTTTAATGATTCACCTTTCATGGATATCCAGTTCACAATTCATCTACTTTTTCTTGGGTGCTAATAGCTACAAAGCATAATACCAGCCTGTGTGCTTTGGAGGGGAAATAATGTCCATCTTTTTACCTCCACTGTCTATTTCCTTATCTATACTATGTGAAATTCCAGTCACTGATACCAACTGCAGGCACTTCTGTGTAGAAAGGTGAACGCTTGGTAGGTGCAAGGGGCACTGGGAGCTCAGGTTGGGTTATCTCGTCTGCGGGGTATACCTGTGGCACTGAGATAGGACTGAGTATCAAATTCAGTCTCATTTAATCTCGTTCTTCATTAGGATGAAGACATCTGATCTGGCTGCAGAGTTTGAACCTTTCAGTACTAAACTCATGTATGTCCAGTGTTTACACTGAGGAGGTAGCTCAGGTATGTGTTTCTCTGCACTTACAAAGAGAAGAGCAAAGTTTCTCCCCAACCTCTAGGACATGGCACTGTCTGAACTTTTGCACAAGTTGGAGAAGTAGATAGGAATCATTGTCTGGCTTTTCACACACCTGTGAATGTCAGAGGAAAACACCTGAGAAAGGCAGGGCAGTGATGTTCCTTAGGGCTTTATTCTTGGAGTCTGAACCATGTTTGGTGCATCTGAAAAGAGGTGATGGAGGTTGCTGTGTCCAGGGATTTGCTGAATCTGTGGTATATATCAAAGCACCTTCCCAGCAGCTATAAATCAGGTATGCTGTCATGTACTTTTGTGGGACTACTTCTGTGGGAAGGAGCCTGTCTGGAGCAGATCCCTGTCCATCTCATCAGACCCAGGATGAGAGAAGAGGAATTGCGATGCAGCTCTTTTCAAGGCTGTTTCTTGCTGCCAGGATTTGATCTGCCATCCTGTTATCAGACTTCCCACAGCCAAAGCCTCATTACCTAATGTTTGGGTGATTACTGCCATATCCATGGCAGCTAAACATTATGTGCTTTAATGGCAGGCTTATGCTTAGCAGTGGCAAAGGGAGTCCACTGTTCCACACCACCATATACCAGTATAGCTGAACAATTCCTTTTCATGCTTTGTAGTCTAGTTTAGACTCTCATTGCATGGGGGTGGCTTGCCAAACGCTCCACTGGCACAAAGTAAACCAATGCCACAGGAGGATACCTGCAGAGCAGGGGAATCCCTGAGCGATTACATTTGAAATTGTTCTCTTATCCTTTGGGAGTTGGTGTCTGACAATGCTCAGCCTCAAAAAATGGCTTTCTGGGGTGCTTCATGTTTAGTAATTGTCACAACCTCTAGCAGTCCTGCAAAAATATGCTCTCTCGAGATCATGAAACACAAATGTGTCTCCAAACCACCACTGCTTACAGGGACAAGCAGTGGTAAGCATTGCTCAAGCATCAAGCTAGGATGTGTACTGGGCACTTTTCACCCTTTGATTCCTCTTCATGGCCATATGAGAACCTTCCATCTTCTTTCTAGTTTTTGTGGTGGAGGGTGCACACATTGCTCAGAAGCATGGAAAGTTCCAGAAGCTTTGTGTTTTCTCCTGATGAGTCCTACTGTAAATGACTGAGTGGGTCTCTTGGCTAGTCCTGTATGCAGTACAGTTCTTACAGCCACTATGTCATGGCATGTTACGGAGAGGAATGGAAGAGCAGAACCATCCCAAAAGCTCCAATTCTAGTGTGGTTCAGAGGAGACAAATACCTGCCTATCAAAACCTGAGAAAACTTGCTCTGAATGGCAAAACAACACAAAGACTCCTCAATTAGTGCCGTGCTGTGAAGGAGGCATCCAAAGTTTGTTTGGAGCAGTAGCACATCCCAAGAGTTTGCACCCAGCTCTGAAACCGACTTTGCCCATGGCCCTGGATGAGTCACTTAACTCCCTGTGGTTCACTGAACTGCAAAGAGAAGAGAATGATTCCTGCCTACCACGAGGTAGGTTGTGGCAGGATAAATTAGCTGTTGGCTTTTAAAGCACTTTAAAGATGTACTGCAAAGCATTAAGAGCACTTGTTTTTATGAAGACAGTATAGGTTAAATGATAATTCTGTGCTCTCACTGAATTTGTTAGTTTTAAAGTGTGAGTGTTATGCTTCTACAATGTGCTATTAATCCAAACAAATTGCTAAGCCTTTGTGTGGTGTGTGAGAAAGCTGATGAATTTACCTTTCTATGGCTGTAAATGCAATGGAAAGGATTTGAACTTCCCTTCTCACCTCAAAGCCTCTGGCAAACTGGTCACTGACATAATAAATATTCAGCATTTAATAATGCTTCACTTTTCCTCTTTAAACCATTAGTTGTTTCCTGCTTCACTAAGAAGAACTTCAAATTCAATTCATTAACATTTCTTTAAATAGACTTCTTAACAATGCCTGTTTGCTTTCCTTGTTATGTTCTGTTACTAATAGCGGTTTTTATTTCTAACCTGTTATTAATTAGAAATAAAGACTGGATTTCTTCATTTCTGATTTAGTTTTAGTGCCTCTTTTCCTCTGAAGAGGATCTGTGTTTTCTTTAAGCCTAGCATTTCACCTTATAGAATGGTTCCCAGGGTAAATAATTCAGCTGGTCAGAGACAGTGCACTTCACTCTGCCTGCAGCGGCCAGCCCGGCGGTGGGCAGCGAGGCATGCCAAATCCCAGGCAAAGAGGAGCACAGCAGCATGAAACTTTCATTAGGGCCATGGAGGTAAGAGCCTGCTTCTCCTTGGTGCTTTCGGCTTGACCTCCAGGGCTGGTCATGACCGCTGGAGCTGGAGGGGCACCGCTTCACACTGCCTTAATGTCTATACCATGAACAGGCGCAGAGCGTCTCAGCCACCCTCATCTATTCTTCCCTGACTTCAAAGCGTAGCATCTCGGTCTGTAATTACCCTTGAGGTATTTCAGACTCGGAGCGATACCGGGGAAATTGCATTTCCCGATAATGGGAGTCCACAGTTGTGTTTAATCAATTATGGAGTTGGTCATGAGACTGGCTTTTTAGTTACAAGGATTTTAAGGCCAGACCCTTACACCTTGGCTGAGGAGAGCAACACCACCAAATTAAAGAAACACTGTCCATTTGATGTAGCTTAATCTAGGCTTTATCTGCTTAATTAAAACCATGCTCCCAATACTCGCTTACTCCTCCATGCTCTGAACAGCCGGTTGAATGCCATGCTGTAATTTCCTAAACAAAACTGCTTAAGTTAGGTGGAGCTGCAACACTAATTTTTATGGATATAAACAGATCCACTCAGCAGCACTGTCTCCAGATTTATGGGAGCTGGTGGCAGTGCAGGGCTCAAAGGTGTGCGAATGCTGGAGAGGAAATGAGAGCTGAGCCGGGCAGAGCTGGGAATTGCGAACATGCAGCCTCACTAACTTGCTTTGAAAGATACATGACAGCCAAAAGCTTTGCTCCTCAGAAGTAATGGAATTGTCCAGGGTGCATGCGGGTGCAGGGGCTGAGGGACTTCCAGTGGAATAAATTCAGATGATGCTAGCTCACCAGATACTATAGTGGCTGGTGGTGGGAAGGTCTTGCTTTGGGAAGCTTGTAATGGTGCTTCAGGCTAGCCAAGGTTAAGTGAGAGTGTATGCCTGTCCTCACAGATTGTGTGTGGTGGGTTGTGATGATAAGTTGGCAGCATGGCTATGCTGGGGCATTCAGGGTGAGGGAACTCATCCACAGGGCTTATGAAACCTGTCCTGTCTCATGCTTTGAGCCCACAGAAGCTACGTGACTGGGCTGGCTTTTCCTGAACTTGGGATAACTCCTCTCTATCTCCCAATTTCCATGGCTTCACTCCCTCCTGCCATGGAGGAAAGAGCCCTTTTCCTTCCCTCCCTGCCTCAGTGTGCCTATTTGCAGGCAGGCAAGAAGAAGGATGTAGAGAGGTGCAGTAGGACCAGGCCATGAGTATGCTGGTGAGGAGCAGACTTTGCTGCATTCTCAAGGGTCTGCAGGAAGGTTGGGTACTTGCTAGTGTCTTTGAGGCTTTGGGCAACCTTTGCAAGGCTGAGGACTTTGCCAGATGTTTGCCCTTCTGGTTGCCTGAGTGTACACTGAATGACCACTGAACTACCCAAACAACTACTGTTAGAAGAGCATCCGTGCATTGTTTTGCCTTCTCTGCTTTTCGGCTTGCTTTCCAACACACTGGATCCTTGTTTATCCAGTATCTCCTTCCTACACAAATCTCCAGCTGCTTTTCAGCAAGACTTACCAAGCTTTCCAATGCACTCCTCTTGCCTGCTGCTTCTGTTTGGGAAGTCTCAGGATACCTCAGTCATTGGTGGTTTTCATCAAGCATAAGGTACAACTTTGATGTAATTTCAGATCTGCTTCACTTGAGGGAAAGGAGATCCTTCAAAATTGAAAGCATCTTACAAATTCATGCATTACTTTGGTTCCTCCTGTGCCTGCCTGTGATGCCAGTTTGCTGCAGAAATAGTCTCTGAATTTAAGATGTCCAGGAGAGTTGATGATACGTGAGGAAGTATTGATTGATGTATACATTTATACCTCCTTTACAAATTCTTCTTTCTCAGACAGCATTATAGATAACTGTCCCAGAAGAAGGCAGCTGTGACTGTATGATGTACTTACATGGCTACAAGAGGGATATCTGTCTGTAGTACGGAAGGTAGGTTACTCCTTAGGCCTTTTCTCTCTCCTCTAATTTTAGACCAGTAGCACTATGCAGGAGGAGTTGTTGTTGCTACTCACACAAAGCTGTCTTGTTGGGAATCACTCATTGCCCTAACCCAGTTTCAGTTATTCTATTAATATACCATTGGAATCTGGCTGGAGTACAGAGTCCTCTGTGGACAGGCCAGTAGCAATGTCTCTCTCCTGGAGCAATTATAGGAGAAGTGGTACAGAGATGATAATTCAGATGAAAGTGATCAGAAGGGGACAGTCAAGAGAAAAAGAACCACTGGGGGAAAGTCAAGTTGAATGCCAGACCTGCATCCCCTGAGCTAATGGGGGCTCAGTGGATGATATGAATCTTTTCTGAGATATGTACCTCACCAGCACACTCCCAGAGTGTTCTTGGGAAAAAAAAATAGTCCTTATGGTAGCAGAATTGAACTTCTGAATCTCTTCTCACATCTTTCACATGTGAGCAGTCATGAGACCTCTCCTGAGCACAGCTTTAGTATTAACAGAGGTAGTGTTGACTTTATAGCAATCTTGCAGTACCTAAAGAGAGCGTACAAGAAATCTGGAGAGGGACTTCTGACAAGGGCATGTAGTGACAGGACAAAAGGGGAATGGCTTTAACCCGACAGAGACAGAGATTAGACATTCTTCACTATGAGGGTGCTGAGGCACTGGCACAGGTTGCCCCAAGAAGTTGTGTCTGCCCCATCCCTGGCAGTGTTCAAGGCCAGGTTGGATGGGGCTTGGAGCAACCTGCTCAAGTGGAAGGTGTCCCTGCCTGTGGCAGGGGGTTGAACTGGATGAGCTTTAAGGACCATTCTAACACAAACCATTACGTGACTCTAGAGCTATATCTGCACCAATTGGATTGCTTGCTGCTGCAGCAATCCTCAGGTCCAGACATGGGGTTTGCCAGCATAAGAAGATTGGTTTTAGACTAGATACTTTCCCTGATCATGTTCACCATATCGTTGCACACGTGCTTGTGCTATGTTAATGTGCTCAAGGAGCTTCGGTGTGTGTTGCTTCATTGCTGATTAGGCAGATGGGCTGATACGAGACCAGTCCCTGGAGTGCTGCTTCCAAACCAGTGATTTAGCTGTGTAACTCTCTGTAATGAAACTTATTGAGGATGGCAGCCTGGGCTGTCCTGTGGAATTCAAGATATGTTATTTTTGTTCTGAGGACATTTCTAAAGGATTTTAATTATGTGCATGGTTAATAAATGTCATGCTATCCATCTTCAGTCATGCATACATATGCGGTGTGCTGCTCAGGTGCCCACTGGCCCCGAGTGAGGATGATGTGCAGCCATATTTGTGGCATATAATTACTTAGCTTGTTTTTGAGGTGAGCACAGGAAGAGATTGTTCCCATCACCCCAATAGTTCCTGTTTGATGGACCAATGCACAGAGTATGTGAATCTTTAATGTGTCTGCAGCTGAGAACGGAAGCGCCTGCTGCACTCTGCAGTCAATTCTATTGTCTTAATTTGCTCTGACATCAAATTCTTTCCCCCCCCCCATCTTATTTCCTTGTTCAAAGGAGAGAGAATGTTACCATAGAAAATGAAGGCATCAGAATTTAGGTTGTCAGACCTGAAAGATGAGGGAATGGGATCATTCTGTTTTCTTGGGGTTTGCAAAGCTACTTGTTTTAAAGGCCATTTCCTGCTTATCTCAGATCTTGAGGTGGTGGTTCCTGAGGAGGCTCAGTGTGTTGAGATGGAAGTGCACCTTCCTGGTTGTCCAGATTGCTGTGGAAAATACCAGCTCTAGCAGGAGGTGAATCAGCGAGTCATAAAACCATCACTGCTTACTTTTGGGATTGTAATTCTTCTTTACTTAGGAAACAACCCTTTCCATTGCACCCTTAAGCAACATATCTTGGAGTGTGCTCCTCAGATTTGGCTTCAGGTTATGAACACGATATGGCATCAGCCCAGAATTTCCTGTGCAAGTGCACAAGAGAGGTATGATAATACTTGTTTCTTCCCCCAAATTTGTATTTCTCTCTCTGTACTTTCTGTTTCAGTTTTTGGGTTGTTTTTTCTCCTCATTGACCACCAGCTATGACCATATGGCTTCTCTTCTGTTTTCCTCTGTGTCTTCTACCCCCCTGCTCTGAACATATTATAATGTTCATGAGACATTTTAATAGCAGTTCTGGTCTTGCCTAGCAGCATAAAACATCTTGTGTATTTGCATTTTTTAGTTTAATTATTATCTTAATATTTTTTGGGCAGTAGCCACAGAATCTTCTTCTCTGTCTCATCGTTAAAGCAACAGTTTGTGCATTCCCCTACCATACCTCCCCTATTACACTTGCTTTAAACCCATAGCTAAGCAGTGGTTTTGAAAGAGGAGATGACAGCAAACCTGTGTGTATGACACAGAACCATAGAATCACAAAATAGTTTGGGTTAGAAAGGACCTTAAGATCATCCAGTTCCAATCCCCCCGCCATAAGCACAGACACCTCCCACTAAACCATGTCACCCGTGGCTCTGTCCAACCTGGCCTTGAACACAGCCAGGAATGGAGCATTCACTACTTTCTTGGGCAACCCATTGCAGTGCCTCACAGTAAATAACTTCTTTCTTATATCTAATGTTTCAGAAGCTCTTGTTACTCCAGTCATCTTTGGATCAGGTCTTCATCATTGGCATTTATTAGTCAGAAAGAGCTACCAGGCTCTAGCTAGGGACAGCAGGAAATGTAACTTCTATGGAGGGATGGTCTGGTGTTAAGCAAGTACTGAAGATTAAAATAATCTGGGAAGCCTTGAGTTACAGGAAAACCTTCCTTTTCCTGCATTCTGCCTCAGAAGACTCATTACTTCTTTTATTTAAGGTCAGTTATATCTTAGGTGATACAGCCAAGAGATGAAGTGCTCTCATTACCAGAAACCCCTTCTTTTTGTCTCAAATTCAGCTTGACTTTTTGGTTGTGGGGTTGAATTCAGTCCTCATGCAACTGCTGTGAATTCAGGTGTAGTTACACCAATTGCGCCTAGGCTAGGTTTGATCCTGAATGTCAAACTCACTGTTAGCATCTTGGGATTACCTCATGATCTCCTTTGTAATCCTTTTACAAACATATTTTCTTTTCAGCTCATGACAAACCTAATTAATGGTGTTTTCAGTGAATATGAATACCTGTAATGAAAGTACTTTTTCAAATGCAGATTTGCCATGACCTAGCATCAGGTTGACCTTCCATAGCATCTCTTGGCAATGTATTTTGCTTACGTTGATTAATCAAACTTCATAGCATTTGCCATAAAACTTTGTTATTCTGAGTCAGAAACAAAAAGATTGAGGTTCAGAAAATCTTTTGCAAAATCAGTGGAAGATTGGAAAATATAAACTGTCCTAAGTTCTAAACCTATCTGTTTCCAAGGCCTTTTCCTTGGCATAGGTATTACCCAGATGCTTTCCTTACTGACATTCCTGTTCTCCAACACTACATTCCCATTGTCTTTCCCTTGTTTGTCTTTCCTTAATCTTCGGCCTTAAATATTCCAAAGCATTTGCCTTTACTACCCTGTCAAAATCTGAGAAAGGGAAAAAGCCATAGTCCCTGCCCCATCTGAGCTGCTGAGCTGTTGGGAAGGACTGAGCTCTCTGGAGCCTGAGGAAACACCTCAGTATGTCTACAGTGGCCAAATGAGGTATCTGTTTAGAGAGGTCCTCTCCAGCAAAAGAAGTGCCTACTTCCACTTTGTTTTGCTCAGGCTAGAATGTACATGTCTTTTCTTTGGAAACACCTTTGAAAACCCAAGGGTAGGACTGCGGAAGGAGACAGCTGTGGTGACTCTTTTGTGCTTCACATTAATGTAGTTTTTAGCTCTGTTCAGGTGAGATGTACACTTTAAGTGGGGAGGACAGTGCCAGAAGTTATCTCCACTGCATTTGCAGGTACACAGAGTACACAAACCTGCTCAGCACCCGTCTGGCTGGGGCATGATGTAGAGCATAAACCTGCCTCTTCTTCCCCAGTGATGCCAGCAACATGCAACTGTGAGATTCAAAACAGCAGTACCAAAATTACTGCATCTTCTCAGCTAATATTACCTTGCACCAAAATCTGTTGCAATAGCCACCAACTGAATTGAAACTCTCTTTTCCCTTTTAGCTGTTACTCACTGTTCTTCAGTGGGGAGTTCTTATTTAGAGAAAGATCTGGCTTCAAATATTTAGATGAAGATGCTGGGTAGAATTCCATACCAGACATGCTGGGCTGACTTGTCACAGGCTTTTAGGATTACCTTTCTTTTTGAGGAATCTTAATTTTCTTTTTCCCCTCAGAGAAAATGATTCATAATCATAAATGAATACTTGGAAAATGTCACTTCAAGGTGCTACAGATGAGGCCTTCCAGGCCTGTGAAACTAGTGAGGAGTTAGTTAATATGACATTCTTTTCTTTGCTCATTTGTTTTCACTTTGTGGAACAAGGACTCCTGCTTCACTCAAAAGGAGAGAAGAGCATTTTAACCAGCTATGTGGAGAAAGCGGGACTGTTCAGTTGCGCTTAGATACACCATCTCTGGGTTTTGTACACGTTTCATGATAGTCTACAGTCAAAACAAAATTAGATTTCTCCTCTTTGACATATTTGAGGTGCCCCCCCATTTACCCTCTTTAGTCTAAACAAGCCTTTCATGCGTATGACTGGATTATGAAAGATGCTTCTTCATGGCTTATGAACTTGCTTTAAACTTCCTTTTCTGTAACGCAATTCTAACTCCTCAGCCTGCTCTCCTGCCAGTGAAAACTCTGATTTTGTATCTTTAGTGAAATATACTGAATTAGGAATAGTTTCTTTTTCTTATTTATTTTTATTTCCATGTGCTGACAGTAATTGTTTTCTAAGGGATTGATCCAAAGATCATATAAGTCAATCGAATTTGGATTACAAATCATAGAAAACAGGACTGGATGGAGGATAGCAAGAGATCAACTGATCTAAACAAGACCAATTATATCTAGTTAGTTTCTGATATGCTTCTTTAAGATGTCCAGTCACTAGTTTTACTCCTAAAAGAATTCCCAAGCACTCAACTGGTTTTCTCTTCCTCCCCATTGTTTCTTGTCCTGTCCCCTATGGACAGAGGGAACAAAGCAGTTCCCTTGATCTTCGAAGGAGTCTTCTGTACACTTGAATTTTCTTATCTCCCTTTCTTATTTCTCTTCTGGAGGATCGACACCCCCATTTGTTCAGGTGTTCTGACATGTTTTATGTTTCTCTCATGTGAGTTCTAGCAGTTGGATGTGTGTCTTTGACTCCTGGCACCCAAAAGTGTATGCAGAAGCCCACTTGACACCTACCATTGTTGACTGTAGAGAGAGGTGCTGGTGGAAGACACACAAAGCAGCTTGAGGGCTTTGCTTCTTGGTCTACTCATAGCTGCTGCTTCAGATTAAGGCTCCTCTAAATTACACCAGAAGCCATCAGTCATGTTAAAATATTCCAGAAGCCAAAGTCTGCCTGTGTGTGGGAAACTTAGACACATGCTTTATAGCATTGGCCAAGGGAGATGGTATTAGGGCTTCTGACACCTGGGAATTAGCCTGTCGATTAGATCTTTCACTGGTGGTGCTCCCTCCACAATGTATTTTCTATAACTTAGTTGTTGATAGCTTGCAAATATCTCAGTGCTATCCCTTAAGCACTTCTGAGAGAATGTTCATCACCTGGTTTTCTTCAAATGACTTCAGAAAGACCAAAGGGGAGCTGACATAACAAATCATAAGGTAAAGCAGATTATTAGAAGCAAGAAGGCATCCTTCAAACTGCTGAAGTTGTGTGTTCAAGAAAGAAAAGGGAGGACAAGGCTCACAAATCTTTAGGAGCCCTTTGAAGGAGTCCCCAGGCAAATGAACAAAGAGATCTGGGTGATATGCTCCTCAGGGAATGCACAAAGGCATTTGAAAAAGTGCTTCACCCAAGGGTCTTATAGGAAATAACCTCCATCAGTTTCTTGCATGGTAAATAATTGTTTAAAAGATGGGAAACAATAGAGAGGAATAGAGAGGTGATTTCCACAGCAGAGCCTTGGAGAGGTCTATTCTGCAGCCCACATTATTTGGTGTTTTCATGAATGCTCTTACAAAACCATGGTGAGCAATAAGACAAGAAGTTTGGAGGTGAATGCCAACTTATTCAAGATAATAAAGGCAAGGGCTGACTGCAAAGAAGTGCCTTTTCATACTGCGTCCCTGAGTGGTACAGTGGGAGATGAAATTCAGTGTGGATATAAGAGAGGGAGATGGGGTGAAAGTCCCTAGGATTGCATTGATGATGACAAGCATGGAATTGAATAGTATCACTTGGGAGAAAAAAGATGTGGTTATAACTTTGTGCTTTGAAAGCATCACCTTAGTGCTTAGTATTTGTTAAAAAAAAAAAAAAAGCAGACTTACTGTTAGGAGCTATTAGTAAAGTAATACAAAACAAAAGAGGAGACACAAAAGAGGAGACTCTCTTCAGCACTTTAGACATCCATGCTTTGCCCACGTCTTGAATACTTAGTTCAGTTCCAACACTTCAGACACAGCAGGAGTGGAAAAGGCATGGAAAACGAGTGATTAGAGTCAGAAAACAGCAGCTTTGTATGAAGAATCATGAAATAGTCTAGAATTCTTTAGCCTGGAAAAGAGGGGATATGATGGGGGGTGTTAAATAATAACTACCAGCATTGAGATGAAGAACAGGGAATGATGTTTCTCTGTTTCTCCTAACACAACGTAAAGGAACATCAGAGCTATTGACTAAGGCTTCAAAGCGAACAAAAAAGTGTTGCTGCTCCATGGCACACATAGCACCCGCAAGAAACAACTTTCTGCATGATGTTGTGGGTGCTGACAGTTTTCAGATGTTCAAAAAGTGGCTTCTCGGATGTATGGGAGAAAAGATTTATCAAGGTCTGTTATTTGCAAAGACACTATCTCTGCCTCAGAAAATCTGTGCACTACAAATTGCTGGTGTCAGAAAGAGTGTTCAGGGGAGTATTATTGTATGGGCTGGTTCTGTTCTCCTCCTCTTCCCTGGGTATCTGCTGTTTGTGACCATCGGAGACAAGTTGCTTGGTCTGCCTTTGGTCTGATGCTGCTGCTATGTTCACTCTGTCATCCTTACAGATGTTCAGCCGTTGCGGCTCTTACTAGTTTTAATGGGTTATTTTCAGTGGTCAAAGCCAGTTGTCCAGTCACTCTCAGAGAAATCCAGCCAGGATAATGAGATCTGGCAATTTCAGGACTGTAGTAATATAACCTAGAAGTAAAAGAATAAAATATTGCTGGAAAAGACTCGGTCCCCTTTAAAGGAGTAGTAGGAGGGAAAAAAATGCACCTAAACAGTCATATATCAGAGCAGCATGTAAAATGTCCAGCTGAGGAGTGTTATTAATGAAGTGGTGAACTTTGAGTCCATGCATAACATGCCTCAAGTAGGAAGGTTCTGATTTCCAATGCCTGGGGTAATCTAGCAAAATCCAAGCCATATCTTTAATGAACAAGGTAGGCTATCAATCAACATGGAGATGACACGAGCATTTCATACCTACCCAAAACCCAACACCTCCCCTCCCCAAAACCAAGGCCACTGCAATGTCTCCCAAGGCTGCCCGTCCTCGTGAGGCAGGCAGAAAGTCATGAATCTGCATGTGACTGTTAAAGGCAGAGCTGCTACTAAGTAGGTGGTAGTTATTTTTAGCAAGTAGTTTAAATTGCTCCGATATTGAATCTGCACCGTGCAGGGGTAACATCTTTAAAATGCAATTCTATGGTAGGTGGCAACAATCAAGCTGAATTACTGACAATGTAAGGAAATGAAAAGTCAAACTGCTGACCATGTGTATTTTATGGTATTTAATTAAAAGGAGATAACATAGTGTGAATGAACCACAAATCAGATAAAAATGGCAGTATATTCTCATATTTAACACATATTTGACTTGTGGTTGCTTGACAATTTACCAGAACAGGTCTATGACGGTCTCCAAATATAAAATCAGGAGTGTAATTAAAAATACTGCGGGGAAGAAGCAATATTCAATTCAACCCTGAACTGCGTTAATCACAGCCACAGCTGAATCACTTCCATTCCCTTTAACAAGAACCTCATTTCTTTCTTTTTTTTTTTTTCCTGTCTTTTTAATAAAAAAAAAAAAAAGCTGTCCAGGCTTTTGCTAAATCAGAGTATTGGGTTTAAAAAGTTCAGTGTGTGGTATGTGGGGTGGGAAAGAGAAGAGGGTTGAAGAGGCAGAGCACGGGGTAGTCGGTTGATGCTGAGCTGCCTCAGTTTGGGGCTCTGACTGTGGCTTCTCTTCTGCTTTTGGCATAGGCTTGTGCTGTGACCTTGAGAGATTTATTTATTGCAGCCTGTGCCACAGCTCCTTCCCCCATAAAGCAAAGCTATCCTTGCCTTCTCTCCTTGTTCCTGTGCTTGGCTAATAATCAGGAGAGCAGAGCCTTGATCTCAGCTGGCAGCTCCTGCAATAACCCCACTGTTTCAGGGGTGCCTCCTCCCATACCAACCTATACACATGTACTGCCTGCTTGCTACTGCCAGTCTACCACAAGCAAATAAACGCAAGTTGGACTTGTGCTCCCACCAGCTTTTCTTCTGTTAATTCTCCCATTGAAAGTATTGCAGCCCAAAATCTGCGAGGCTTTACTGGGCACACAGTGATGTTACTGGTGCGCCCTGTCCCGTGGGGAGGTAACCCTCACAGCTGATAAAGAGATGAATCCATGTGTGTTAATGGAACTTGGCTAAAAAGCCTCAAGTTCTTGCAACTCCAGCTGAAGAGGCAGCTCTTAGAGAATGAGTGTTTAGTCTTCCCTTGTTTGATGTCTGTCAGCACAGCTTTCAGACAAAATAAATAAGGTTAGGCTCTCCATTCAAAGGGAGAAGAGTGCAGAAGGGAGTTCAGGCTTCCTGTGCTCACCTTTAGGATCCTCACAGGAAGTGCCTGCCAACTTCCCAGCTCCAGCCTCTGCCTCCTGGCTACAAAATGCTGTATTCTGCTGTTTGAAGCGCAAACTGTTCCGTTTTCCCCACCTATCCATATTTGCCGCCTGCCTTCTCTTCACCAGAGTATGTAAATGTGTTGCAGTGTGATCGCCTTGGAGGAAGAACCTCCCCTATAGGTCAGTGTGAGGAGTTTTTCCAGGTGACTCCATCTCCTGTAAATCCTTAGGAACCAGGGTATAAAACCCAAGGAAAATTAATTCATTCACATTCAATGTTTTGCTGCTTCTTGCAACCTGACGGTTGAGTTTTGCATGTTTTGTTCAGTGTGTCATTGTACTCCTGGGGCTCCCTATGGCATCCAGGGCTTTGAGCACAAAGGAACTGCGTTAGGGAGAAGGACTAGATAACCTCTCTTTCAGTGGAAGAATTCATGAAAGGATTTCCATGTTGCAATTCCCATTTCTCCCTCTCTTTGGTGGGTTACAGCTGATTAGGAGAGAGTGGAATTTGGGTTCTGGTAGCAGGATCCTATTGTCTAAATCTCACTGCTATTATTTTTTACTGTGGGAAACATCAGTTGACATGCAATTGCAGTGATTCCCTCCAAGTCTCCACAAGGCATTATTTATTCATTCGGAAAAGGCTGTTGTCTCCTTCGGTTTTGTGTAGAGTTTCAGAATTTCAAAGACCTTTTTGGTGAGATTTCCTTGCACTGTGTCCAGCATAATACAGTATTTCTTGTCCCGACAAAGCTAATTGGAGCACCATTTGTTAACTTAGGAATTGGACAATTTCTTATCTCTTTTTTTGCATCAGGCTTTTTAGCTTATTCTTGATTTCACTGTCTCGTAGCCTGAGTGAGTGTAATGCAACACAATGGACTTGCAGGTAATCAATAAAAGCTTTGGAGGTCAGAGATAGCATTTGACAAACTTACACTCATGATTAAATATTCTGCTGAAGGAAATAGTGAGAGGGTTTTTCACAAGGTAAACTCAGAGTTGCCCTGATGACCCAGAGGTCAGTATTCTATGCTGCCACATAGAGAAATGGTTCTAGGATCAGTTTTTAGGCCAACAGTCACTCCTTGCTCTACAGTCTGCCTGCAGCCTGCTTCTATTGCTGTCGATGGGATACTCTTCTGAACTTCAGCTGGGCTAAGATCTCAGTATTAGGGATATAGCCAAGCCACCTGGATCAGGGGCCTTGGCACCCTTATCTACATTGCAGGAAATCTTACAGACAGTGTCTTTCTTGAGAAATAGGCGGGTGCAAACGCACTGCAATGGGTTGCTGTGCCACCACTACATGTATGCTATGGGTTGTATGTTATATGTGTGTTATGTATGCTATATGTATGCTATGACCAGCAGTCACAGGAATTTGGTGTGTACCTGGAGAACTTCTGGTTCTGTTTTTCTGAGAGGAAACTGGTTTGTGCACACCAAGTGATGCACACCAAAACTGCCTTGTGCTACCAGTGAGGAAAATGGAGGGATTTGCTTCAGAGTTGCACAACTGTTCTGAAACAAAAGGCTAAGTGCCAGTGCCCCTTCTGTCACTGTGGGGGCCCAGTGTGCTCTCCTAAAATCAAGGTGTCCTCATGTGCAGGTGTTGCTATCCCTGCTATTACTGCAGATGGTTTGCATGCTGCTGTTTAGTGAGAGGTTGGGAGATGCTTTTGCATGTTGATAGCTAAACTGAGAAGCTGTAAATTCAATGTATTTGGCTTTAATTCTGTGAATAAGTAGTACAACCATGAAGACACAGGTTCTGCTGAAAGGGCAACAGATGTCTGATTAAGAAGGTGCTAGAGCAGGATCCAAGTATTTGGTAAAGGGCACCTCCAGGAGTAATCATCTGTCACTGTTGTCTGGCTGTGGACACATAGCTCATGCTTAGGAATGATGATGGTCTATAGGAATTCCTCTTTATGTCACCTAGACTTCTAGAGTGAAAATACTTTCCAGAGTAGTTGGACCTCTGTGGCATCTTTCACCCCCAAGGGCTCAGAGGCACAAAGAGAAGAGCTAGAAATCAGAAGGTTGTCTCTAAACTACATGGCAGTGAATGAGGGAGCTCAAGCAAGAGACTGAACAGGACATGGAAGCAGTAACAGTAATGGGGAAGCGTGGTGTGGTAGCAACAGTAGGAAGCAGCATCAGGAGATAACATGGGCAAAACTTTCCCATTCTAGAAGTTAACTCCATGAATTTTCTGAAGTCAGTTGTAGGCACTTTTGGGAAGTGATATTTGGGTGACAGCAGAACGAGTATATTTGTGGCACGGTATCCCAGTATGCCACCAAGCAGCTTGTCTCGGTGGAAGTAAAATGTGAGAGTACATCATTTTTCACTGAAAACATTTCAAAAGGACACGAGCCAACAGACTCATAAAACTCCTCTCTCCAGATGTTCTCCCCAGAGCCGTTAAAATAGGTGGTCTTAATATTTACTTTTTGATCTTCACTGTGCTACCTTCCCCAAAGCCAGCAACAAAGCACACAGTTAAATGTGAGCACAGATGAGTCTTCGTACTAGGGGCATACTGGCACCTCGTTTAGTTTGCCATTTCCTTTCCCTCCAACAAAACTAGCAGGCTATATCTCATGCCTTGTTTGCAGTCTGCATGCAGTACAAGGCTTCAAAGCCCTTAAGGAACTGCATTTCAGATGTTCTTCCTGTTACAGAGCATGTAGCCGGCACAGTCATCCCACCATGTGAGAGAAATGCATAATGGTGATAAACTGATGTAAATCAGTGAATGATAAACTAGTGTAAATCAGGTGAGGGCAGAATCCCAAGCGTCACAAGCCCCATACAGGCTTCACTTGTACCATTTCCTTTCTAAGGCAGGATGGTAACTCCACAATGTCTCCAATTTTTTTGCTGCTCTATTGAACATACTCCATTGAGAAAAGAGAGTCGAGTGTGTTATACTCACGTTCTCGCAGGTATAATATACAAGATCCATAATAATTCAATAACATGAGAGCTCAGCTCTAGTGTTTGTTGAAAAGGATTTACTTTGCTTTCATTGGGATAATTGCAACCCATTTAATAAGCACAGATATAAACTCTTGGTCTTTGCTCTGCTTTCAGAGCTGCAGACTGCAGGTTACGCACAAGTTGAAGAGAATTACAACTTAGTTCAAAGTCTGTAGGCTTCTCAAAAAGGCGTGGGGTGGTGACTCCATTTGGTAGATCCTAATTTGACACTTTTTATTCACTTGCCCATTCGCATGTTGCTCGTAATTGCTCTGAAAGTTGTACTTGCACAGACCACTTCTGGATTCCAAGGCAGGGCAAGTGCATTTTGCACCATATGTTGTAAATCCCATCTTGACTACCATGGCAAGGGTCATGATGAGAGCTCACAGCACCTTCCTACTGACCTGAATGCTGCTTAATAGATAAATTGTGTGAACATGTGCCAAGCTTCCAGATTTCTGTGCTGGACACTATCCACTCTATAGGCACATTGGGAATAAGTGACATGAGAAAGTTAAATTTTCTAGTAAAAATAGGCATTCCCCAGGAGCGTCAGAATTGGCGATTATTGCATGGATGGAGCCTGGTATGACTATTTCTGAACAGCATAACTGCATTTGAACTGCAGCTCCAGGAGGACACCAGGCTCCAGTGTCCTCTCAGCCATCTCTGCCACCTGAAATACTGTGGTTTTCAAGAGCAGTGATGTTCAGAAATCCTAGTATCTATGTCTGCCTTCTCACAGCCTCTTGCTTCCCTGAATCGGTTGGGATATGGTATCCTCTGTTTTCCCTGACATTGCAAACAGGTTGAAATGATAGATGAAAGGGGAGCGGGATGGAGCTGTGAGTTAGTGCATTAGCCTTTCACTGCTGGAGGCTGAGGTTCAGAGTTTTCCTCTGAGCAGATGTGAAAATGGGTTTGATAGTTTCTAAATCCTCAGTGGACATCAGGGAATATCATAAAACCACTGCAAAATTCAGAAAAGAGAAGCCGGGGAGTCTGGAACAGGAAATCTCTCACTGAGGTAGGAGGCAGAGAGGCACGGGGAAACATGCATAACACCTTCATAGAGGTATTCCTAATAAGCCCACGCTTGTTACACACTGAGTGAACCCACTAATTAAGGAATAAGAAGAAAGAAAAGATAGTTAAAAAGCCTGACTAGTTTTTTCTCTGGGAAATGCATTAGACAGTTGGAAAGTACGCATAGTCCTATTATTCAAGTTAATTTATACTCACTCTCCTAGTCCACCGCAAGAATTTATGAACCTGGAATTGCTATAAGTCCCTAAACAAAGTAAACAAGCAGTAACTCAGTGTTTTGCTCTTCCAGAGACCCACCACCTAAGGGTTTGGGTGTTTTTTTTTTGTTTTGTTTTTTTCTTTAACTAAAGGTGAAGATATGATTCAGAATTAGTGTTATTTTCAGAGGCAAACAATTCACATCGCTGGAATTAAACTATCAGAGTAGACTTCAAATGCACGGTGAATCTTGGCAAGTAAAAGCCACCAGCCTTCAGCTATGACTTGTCTTTGCATGAGGAGTCTTGATGGAGAAGGGTGCATCAACTTACTGTGCTCCCTGCAAGTGGCTCAGCCTCTTCCAAATGGCGATTCTGCTTCCCTCCCGCAGGCCTGCCAAATTCAGAGCAACAGCATCCAAAGGATTAAGCAAGCGTACATAAAACTATTCCTATATCAAGCCCTTATTTTAATCTCCTCCCTAGGATCTGAAGCGAACTCATTAGTCCCTATAACACATCATCTCCTTCTGTATGTGTGAGGCACTTAAAGAAAGAAAGTTTTTCGCACTGTATACCAGATGACCTTGATGTGATAGACTGCAGGGTTTTGTGACACTGCACACTCAGTGCTATTCAACACTTTGCCTGAAAGAGAGGAAGGAATGGATTTATTGACTTGTGACTTTGACTCAGGCCTGTGTATCAGGACTGTTATTATGTGGAATGATTAGGCTGCAGTGTCAGGGACAAGTTAAACTAGAACAACAAAGGACCTCCTTAACCTTTACCTGGACACAAGGCCATTCATAATGACTTGCATGGTTTGGAAAACTAAGTATATCTTGCAGCACTCAATACTTCTGCAGCTAAAGCAAATGAACAGAAATGGAAAAGATGGATTGCTGAAGGAGATGAAATGTAATTCAATTCTGCATAGTCCTGTTTAGAATACCAAGTTCAGGTCCGTGTCAAAAAGTGGCAAAGGCATCATCATTTTCTATGGAGTGAAGCAGGAATTTTTAAAGTGGATACAATAGATATACACCTGGGAAACTTCTATTTATTTCAGGTGGTGTGACAAATAATGCTCCCCAAGGAGCTTTCCTCATACCAAGTGTACATGAAATCATTATTAATGCTAATCATGGCTGGGTGTCAGATGTGAAGAGAAGGCCTTTGAACAGCAAGGGGAGTCATTCCCACAAAGATGGTGGTGATTATGGTGACAATACCTCACTTGGAGTATTGTGTGCAGTTCTGGTGTCCTCAACATAAAAAAGACATGGAACTGTTGGAACAAGTCCAGA
>JASSUY010040640.1:0-43453 GCA_032466535.1 Forpus xanthops | reverse complement strand
CCTCGTGGCACTCCTCTGCACTTGTTCCAACAGTTCCATGTCCTTTTTATGTTGAGGACACCAGAACTGCACACAATTTTGTTGCGAACAGATTCCTTGCTAGTTTGGTTCAATAGGAGAAAACCCTTTACAATTCATAATGGAACATCCATCAGATCCATGGTATCATGAAGGATACTGTTCCCTGGAATAACTAGCTGGGGGCAAGAAGTTTCTGGAAAACCTATTCAGGACACCCCAATATTCACGTTGGCTAAAAACTAAAGAATCATTTCACTCTGCCATGTATATTCTACTGCTTTCTCCAGGCTTTAGTACTACCTCAGTTCTTTAATCTATTTCTTTTGCATTATTAAGTATTTAGATTCCACTTCATCTGAAGTTCCAAACCAGGCCTGGGTTTCATTTCTGCCTAGATCCCTTTGCACAGTCAAGGTAATGGCAACCAAATCTGGAGTAAAGAATAGTGTCAAGTTATTGGAAGTAAGGCAGGAAAACAAATCTTGCTTTTATGCCTAAGTGACCATAGGACAATAAAATAATATCTGAACTCAACCTTGCTCATGAACTCCTTTTCTGGTGCACTCCAGTAGCTGCATATGGATAAGACTAAGCTAGAATAATTCTCAGATGTTCAGGATACAGACGTGTAACAAGAACAGCATCTGCCACAGATTAAAACTGTACAGGTTCAATCCCTTTGGTCATGCTTAAACTTCCTCCCTATGCTTTGACATGCAAATAAATCACAGCAATGTTTTCTTATTCTCACAAGTACGTGTACCTAAGTTTTTCTAAAGAGCGAATGTTGTTGTAAGGAGGAGCAATTCAAGCTAGTTAGTACATGTTACTTCTAAATTTGGGCCACAAAAATGTGTGCTTTTTTTTTTTCTCTTGGGATGAACAATTACATTTGATGCATTTGATAAATGGTTGATTGCAAATAACAATACATAAGGAACAGTAAACGGAGGCAACTTAGGAAAAAATCTTTTTGTGTCTCAATAGTGTACTATTACCACCCACAACCTGGCCAAAGACTTAGGAATATTTGAAGTTTGAGTTGCATACATCCTAAAAGTATCGGTTTGCAGGGCTGAAGAGGGGATTTTATAGAAGTGTCAGGAAAGGACACTTTTACATTATATTAGCTTCTCTAAAGGTGATTTCTTGAACCAGCTCCGCAGCCTCTCAGTTCCCAATAAAAACATCATTGAAAGTTCTAAGTAGAATTGCACCGAGCTATAAAGAACAGATCCTATAGTATCTCATTTTCTTTGGCTTCTGAATTGTCTTTTTCAGGTCTGGTCTTCAGCACAAGTGTGCTGGAAGAGGTTCAATAATCTATAATAATCAGGAAATCATTCAGGTTCCTCGATTCTTTCTGAGTGGCGTAACAAGGCTCTGTAGCTGGCAGAGATCCAAACTTAATTGGTATAAGAACAGATCGCAAGGCTGTGGTCATCCATAGGCATACATGATGGATAACTACTAGTGCAGCATTTTCAGTCAACAATCTTTAGAAGAAAAAGACTGTGGTAGCTGGGTAAAGCACGTCTTGCATCAGCAAAAATGACACACGGGAAGGATGAAGAGAATCATTCAGTCTGTAACCTGACAGCTTTTTTTCAGTTTCTGATTAACTTTACCTTAGTTTTAAACTCAGTTTAGTCCAATAATAAAGTAAATACAACTGTGAAGAATGCTGTTATTGAGTTAGTGTGCAAAGGGGAAAAAAACCCACTCTTTTTATTATACCTTCTACATGGCAGAGGGAACTTAATGATAAACTTTTACTACATTTCAGAAAGAATATCCACATATAATTAGCCTTCTTAATAAAATACCTGCATAAAAAGTATTTTAATTTATAATAATATTTATATTATTATTATTTATATAACTAGTTAATATTATTTTTACCTACCGTCATCATTATTACTGTGATGTGTGTGATCATTTAGACTGAAATGCAAGGGGAATTTTATTTTCTTTAGAGCGGGTTTTTTAACCCCTCCGTTTCCATCCATCAAAAACATACCACACGACTGACACATATTCTGCGGTTGACTTCAGAGATACAAAGCAGGCACAACAAATTCCAATTCTTTGTCAGTGAGGAGTGATTGCTGAAACAGGGAACAAGCCCATGATTTAAAATAAGTGTATACTAATACACTATTTTGGTTGCTCTCACACAACCAAAATTTATATTGAGGTCTGTTTTGGGTACAAGAAAAATGCAAGAATAGATCCTTTGCTGGTTTAGGACAGATATTCAGATAATTTTCACTCCTGCCATGACACATCTATATACATACACTGGTGACCTAAATGGTTTTCCCTTATTATATCGTCATTACTGCTATGATTCTTCAGTGAACTGACATCTCTAGGGAGATGTTTCAGTATGCCTGTCAAAAAGTGGCTGGAGATGGAGACAGTTTTCAGAACCTTACTGTCATGAGATGCTAAAACTGAGAAAGGCACATAAAAGTTCAGCTAGAGAAGCTTTTTGTTCAGGTTAGGGTCAGAGTTGTTTTTACTCTGCCGCTATGGAAGGTTTGGGGCATAGAAGGGTAAAATTTTACATCAATGTAATTGCCCTTTTGACATAATAGTGCCTTTCTAAACCAGGTGTCCATAAGTCCTTCATCAAACATAGTTAACATACATACAGGGATCTGATTTTGCGCTACTTTTAACAGCAGGAGCCCCTTTCAAGTAAAAGGTGTCAACTCTCAAGTCTGTATGTGCAGCAGATGTAATTTTATAGAAGAAAATGTTTCCAGAGCTGAAAACTACAGCGTGAAACAACTGACCTGATCATTATTAATGTAGCAGATTCCATTAAAAACTAAAATACATGAACATATGACATCTGTGGTAGCTGGAGAGATAAAAGAATGCAAAAGTAGTTTTCAGCCTAATTTTCAAGGGTAGTATGACGACCACCCTGTGTGTGTCTTTGCCTTTCTCTGCTACCAAACAATTTTAATGATTTTTAACAAAAGTTTATATTGAAGACTGCTTTCTTGAATACCCTCTCAAGCTCAAGATTCAAATTAATAAGAAGCATGTTCTTCACGTTGGTGTTTACATAGCCTCTAGTTCTTAGATGGGGAGCTTAAGAGATTCTTATTATAGGACAAGATCCACTTAAAAAAAGTAGTTTAGAAGAGGATGAAAGTTGAGAAAAGATGAAGAGTAGCTGTAAGAACTATAAAGAGGTTAAAGTAAAAAGCAATTAGGAAAAATTTACCCTGCTGTTAAAGAGAGGGGAACCAGGAAAAAGCAGTAAACCTGGGAGATTAGGGAGACAGAAAACATGACATAGCATTGCTGCTCTTTAAAAGAGTTAGCATGACCCGTGTAGAAGTGATAGTTTTGTAAATTAGAGGTCATCTTTGACAAACAGCACAGATCAAGGAGAAAATAAATATGGCCTGCTTTCAATGATAGTGAATCAGAAATAGAAAAAAACAAAAATGTTCAAATGTTAAAAGACTACATGGTAATGTTATTTTTATCCACAACCACCCAGCAGTGTGGGAGCAGGAGCACAGGAAGTGAGTATTAGTCAAGATGTGCATTATATGGAGTTTCCCTTATGAAAATGAAAACATTCCTATTGCTCTCTTGAAACAGAATGTAGAATTTAATAGAAAACCATATTCCTGCCACAGTACTTTGCTGGATGTTTCGTATGAACTATAAAGAGCTTATTATTTGCTACTAGTGTTCTTGCTATGTGAGATTTTCTGTAAAATCCATGTAGTCTAATCCTAAATTTGACAGGATTTTTCCATAAAAGATCACTAAAGCATCTCCAGCAAAGAAACACAAGCAAACGCTGCATTTACTGCTCTCCTGCCCTCAGCTGGGCTACTGTCTTAGGTCTGCTTCATCAAATAGCATTTTGTGTGTCACTTATTTATATAGTTTAGTGCATGATCTGTTACCTGCTTTCATGAAATGTATCCTAGTTGCATGAACTTGCCAAATAGCAACTGAGACTAAAATACATATCATTATTTACTCCATTCAGAAATGGATTTAAAATGGAGGAGTCAAGGGTATAATAAAATAAATGACAGAAAGAAAGGTATCCTATTTAATGTGGAGATCGACAACAAACTGTTTCTTAGATATTTTTGTCAGAATAACAATTCTTTTTTCTCCTCTAACTAGACTTAAGACAGTGTCCCTGATATGTAATAAGATGCAAGTTGGGTTTGTTCTATTGACTTTTTAAAACAATTCCTAATATTGCTCATAAAATTCTGCCAGAAAGTACTCATTTTAATCATCAGTCAGCATTTTTATTATATTATAATCCTTAATTGATTGACGTTTAATCACAGTCTTTGTATTTTACTATCCCTTGTCTCATAAGAGGCAATTTTCTCTTTACTGTAGTTTAACAGCTGATGAAAAAGATTTAAGGAAACCTATAAACTTAAGATTGGTTAATGGTCCCTTATAAAAGAATATTACACTTCTAGGATCCATTGCACAGATGTGATACTCAATTGCAGAAATGTGCATGGGGTTTATTAAATTACAGCACAAATCTTCAGTCTTCTGAATTATTGTTCATGTTGGTATTGTTAGGCAAATGGGGAGACACATTATTGCTTCCAGTTGTTCGCATTACTGTGGTGTAATACAGTCAGAGACAGCTGGTACATTGCTCTAGGCAAATGCAGAGCTAGAGCAGCTGCAGAGTTCTGGGCCCCAAGTGAAGGTCCAGCACCGCTGAGTCAGTACTAGGTGACTCATCAAAAGATGTCCAGAAATTAAAAGAAAAAGTTGCTTTTTCTCAGAGTTAGCGTGCTGGATTTTGTGCAACTAAGCAACATCGACTTTTTTCTGTTTATTATGGAAACCAGTGAACAGCAAAAGCAACACTAAAACTGTTTGTGTTAGCTGGATTGCAGAGGGTGAACTACAGGTTTTATTTGCTTTACTAATGAAGTCACAGAAGAAGATAAGTTCTGTAGCATGAAGAGTTAATGATTTCACAAGTTCTGAGTTCCAGAGAATGATGTTTAAAAATTTATATACAAGTATAGGTTGCATCTGCCCACGTGACAATATTGTGTTAAAGTTAAAGATTTTATGATTTAACTTATTAGATTATTAGATTGTCCATTTTTCATGGGTTTAAATATCACAAAAAATCATTCAAATAACTAAAATCATCTACTTTGAATTCCTGCATGACCCAGCCTGCTGTATTTCATCCTGCACATCCAAAGCAGACCAGTAACTTTGATTAAACATATCATGCAGGAGGCAATGAAGACTTAATTTGTTCCATAATTTCATAATTCCCTTAACAATTTGCTGAAGTAGCTACTGTTAAAGGCACTAGTCTTACTCCACTTTGAACTGCCAGCTCCAAACTTTGAGCCTCATTGTGGAATGGCAAGAGCTGCAGGGAGCTCTGAGAGTTTTGTTTCTATTTAGGCTATTAACAGGAGTGCATTTGTCTTCTGAGAGAGGAACCTGCAACTTTAAAGATAACATTCTGGCCCTACTGCAAAAAAAGGAGAAAACTGCCAACAAAGCCAGGGTGCTGGACCAGAGCCAGCACTTTAGAGCCTTCAATTTCCAGCCTGGAATTCCTTCTGCTGGACCACAAATTTGAGTTGGAGGAAGCTTCAACTCTTACGCACATTTCCTAAAACACCACGGGCATGCTTTACTTGATGAAATATATGCCGTAATTATAACCCAGATATGCTTTCATAAGATAATTATTGGTAATTTTAAACTGGTGCACATCTCACAAGCCATTTGTCTATTTTGCTTTCCTTCACTATTTCATTTAGAAGCACATGATATTTGATTGCTTTTCTGCCTAACTTGTAATATGTGAGCAAACATCCAGAATGGTGTATTGGAAAAAACGGAGCTACCAACGAAATCTTGCCAAATCAGATAAGATGCAGATAAAGACAGTGCACTCAAGAAGGGGCAAGAAGCAGTTAGAATCCTTATGAGAGCATGGTGTGTGCTTCCTTCCATTTAAGATCCAATTTTAAGTGAATGGTTGGATTCTTCGCTAGTTCTAACAGACAGACTTTTGTACAGCAAACTTATCAGTCAGTACTTTTTGTCAGCTGCATCCAGGTAAGAGACGGTAACTTTTTCTTTTGACTGATAGTTTTGAGACCATTAGCTGTGCTCTGGATATGCTGAGAGCCTTTTGTTGACATTGGACTTACACTATGTTACACTTTAACACCATATGAAGACTAACTTTAGGAGACCTTCAGAGAGAAAATACAGCAGCTTTCTGTGTTGGGCTTCTCACTAAAAATCATATTGGCACCCTGGAGTTTCATGGTCTTGCACTGACCTTTGTGGTGTAACATGTTTGCCGGGCCTCTAGCTAGAGTATGAATTAAAGGTTGGTTGGTTTTGTTTTTTTTTAATTGTGTGCACTGGCATTGTCATCTCTGGCCAGCAGTTGATGTCTAACTTGAGTTCTCATTCCAAAATGGAGGTGTAATTGTGTGTTTTCTGGGTGTTTATGAAACTCCAAAGCTTCAGATCCCTTCTTAGCACAAAAGAGCTCTATACAATTGTCTCCAAACAACACCTGTTTAATAGCATTCTTTAACAGGGCTGAAGGTATGTTTCCCACAATGATAAAAGGTTGGAAAGGAGTCTCTGTAGGATGCTGCTTGGCTGAGTTCCTGCTGGTATGACTATTTTCATTCTTCTGGGATTTTATTGTATTATTAATGATATGTGAGGGAGTCTAAAGTCTTAGGCATCTTTTTAATTATTTTGATCTAAATGAATCAGTTATGTCTACCCTTAGCAAACAATGTCAGATCACTGAAAGTTTACATGTTGCAAAATGCAGTTCTCATTCAGCTCCTTTCCATTTTTCTACATTATCCACAAGAAATCCAGAATCATAAGAATAAAATAAGTTAGGCTAGAGTATCTGTGGGGCCCTATCTTCTCTATATTTCAAATTGTAAAATCAAGGCAGTAATTGTCCTTTTCAGTCTCTTTTAGGCCAATAGGTCAGATTATCACCAGTTGGGATAGTAACATATTACCCCATTGCTAGTATGAGTTCTATATACTTGTGAGTATGGTCTCAGTGAATATACATATCCACCTGCTGAAGCACAAATATGAACAGCTCCAAAAAGTTGCTAAAGAAAATCTGCAGATTCATTTGGGCAAATGTTCACAAATACCCCTTGCCCTTATGCTCTACTCCCTACTCTGCAACAAAACATTCAACTCTCTGTGAGCAAAGAGCCAGAGCAGTATAGTTGGTATTTGGCATGTGTGCTATTCAGCAGGTGCATGCTAAATTGCATTAGATTTAACACCGGGAGTCAGATCACTAATTGGGCACCAATGTGAAGAATTTTTCTCATTGGGGACCTGAATTGCAACACTTATATCCCTTTAGGCAAGACATCACAACCTTCCTATCCCAAAGCAACAGCGCTACCGCTTGAGCTAAAGAAGAATCTCCATTAACTAAGAGTAGTAGCACTTACTGTGTGTCCTATTTCTAGGCTGCAAGCCCCAATAGGGGAAAATTATTGTAATCCCTTAGTGGTTTATAATAATTGTGATTTTAGGGCTCTGATTTTTTCAAGCATTTCATTTATTTTTAATTCTGTATGATATTGTTTGGATGAAATAAGCAAAGAGAGCACTGGTTCTCAAAATACAGACAAAAGAGATTTTCAGTTTTTAGGGAGGTTGGAGAAACTAAGCATGTTTGATATTTTTGTCTCTCCTCATTTCTTAGCTGCCTGTTTATATGTTTTCAAAACTGTGACATGTTTCCTCACTGTCTCTCTTTTACAAGTCACAAAAGGTTGCAAAAATAACCTAATGTTACATTTATAAAAACTGAAAAATGACAGGTTTTCCCTCATGAATAACAGTGCCTGGGGTGCAGTTCTTTCCCAGGCTTGTTCATGATGGGTTGTAGGCATAGTACCTAGGTCCAAGTAGAAGTATTCAGCTGCTTAGGAAATCAAACCACATAGTACTCCACATCTGAGGGACTGGCTGACTTGAAGTACACACAGCTGAAGGAAATCATCTGTTGCACTTCAGCTGTGAGAAGATGGTTATAGATTCCTTCTGTGTGCTGACAGTTTAATTTTCTAAAGGCAACTTGTCATATGGTACTGTTTCCATACCCCTATGCCTCTTCCTCTAAAATTACTTCATTACTATATTCTTTTTCTAGGTCAGTTGTTTTCTTTCTACAGATCTACAGATATTTCTACAATAGGAATTATAGATACTGTGCTTAAGTTAGCCACAACATAAGACAGCACTTTAGGTGGAAGGGTCTGTCTTTAGTTAAGGAATTGTACATATTGATCATTTAAAATTCTCAAGAGGATCCCAAGTGTAAATGAAAGTGTTCTGTTGAAACAAGCATTAAAATCAACAGGAATAGATGATTTTATGACGATCATTTACTCATCAATTAAAATTTGCATTCAAAATAAGTGTTATTATTTTTACTTCTATCCCTTACTTGAAATTCTTCTTGCTCTTAAACCATTTTCTGATCTAATTCCTAAGAAAAAATCTTGTCAGTCATTAGTAACAGTCAAAATTTTAGAATTTTCCTGTAAAGAACTATTATATTTCAGTTTAGTCATCCTTCCAACTCAAATGAAAAGATAAATGCAATTTAAATAATGTCCTAGGAAATCAGACACTCAGGAAAATGCATCTGAAATTACATGGAAATATATAACTTGAAAGTAAAAAATGCAAAGATAATAATTAAGTGATTTTGCTCTATTCAAGCAAGTGCTTTAATTTGTTTATCTGCAGGAAAGTTTTTTTTGTGGGAGTGTGGGAAATTGGTTAAGGGTTTTCCACCTCAACCCTCCAGTTCTTTATGACAGAAAACTTTTCTATCAGGGATGACCTTTTGCTTTTTGGTAGTTCTAACTGTATTGATCAGGGCAGAGAAAGAAATGAAGGTACAGAACCAGAACACAAGTGTTTTTCAAAGCTAAATACATTATCACTTACCCCAGGACTATTCCCATACTGATGCATTCCTACATTTTCAGAGAACTTCAGTGGAGTTTACGTGTTACTCACTGGCAGCCAAAAAACCTGACACCTGCTCAAGAGAAAATAAAAAAATAAAAAAATCACAGATTCCTAGAATGGTTTTGGTTGGAAAGGACCTTAAAGCTCATTCAGTTCTAACCCCCCTCTGTCATGGGCAGGAGCACCTTCCACTAGACCATCAAAGCCCCATCCAGCCTGGCCTTGAACATTTCCAGGCATTTAACACCCACGATTTCTTTGAGCAGCCTATTCCAATGTCAGTTGGAAGAGATTTGGTTAAAAACCACATATAGGGTGCTATTATTCCCTCCTGGTGACCGCAAAGTCCTTCACAGAAATTTCCCTAGATCTGAATGCTCAGCCGTTCCTCCTTGTAACACATTCATCATCAAACACTGTTGCATAAACAGAACATGGAGTCATTCTCTGAATACATCATTTCTCCCACTCATTATTGATGAATTAAAAGTTATCAATAACTCAAGGAAATATAACAAATCACCTTTATTTTGTCAGACGATTATATATTCTTTGCATGTCCCGCATAAAACCCAACACATATTTTGAAGAATTTCTTTTCTGCTGCCTTTTTTTTTTTCTCTTCTGCGATATTAGGAGTGATAGGTTCTTCACAGAGACACTTGTCTTATTCCTTGTTAGCAGAATGATTTCTAGGTACTGTTGGTACCTTTCTTTTCAGATCTCTCCCTCCTTTTCTTATTTGTTATTTACTTTGATATCAGAAGAGGATACTTGGTCTTAAGGTCCTTTCCAACTCTAACCGTTCTGTGATTCTATGATGGTAGCAGATGCTCTTTAAATAATGAGAAATAACATTTTTTATAAGAGGCTATGTTCATTGCAACATAAAAAACTTGAACACATCTAACATGTTCTCTGCAACTGATATTTGTACTCTACTAAAATCTTTGAGAGCCTGCATAAGACAAACATAGAAGTAACTCTGCACACAGTGAATCTGCAGGCTTTGCCCTGCTTATTTGTCCCAGTGCTTTGCTGGATTGAGGCCACAACATGTACTTGCAACTGCTGACATGCTGTGTTGAAAACACTAACCACCTTAGACTTTTTGTTCCTATGCTTCATAACAGAGAAGAAAAGAAGTATTTAAATCAAGGAGTAGGCACATGCGGTAAGGAGATGCATGTATTACAGAGGTAGAACTGAGACAGAGTAAAATCCCGCTGTGCTTGTCCTCTTTGTGGTACGCATAGAGAAGCAATGTTAAATCAGAAGAGTGAGGAATAATTAATGCTAGTTTGTAGGGGATAACTGAAGCAATATCACTGCAATCTTAAATTGCACAGAAAACCAACTGTGTAGTTGGGAGATAAACAAATGTCTTCCTATGCTCCTCTCAAAGAATAGAGCAGTTTTGACAACTCATCTTCACTTTCAAATGTCACTAATTATTTAGGAGGTGGGAATGTTTGTTTTTTATTGCCCAAGAAAAGCTGTTTTGCAAGGTTTGGATGCTGGAAGCATTGTAAAAATGTGAATCGCACTTTATAATACATCAAAACATCTCTTCCAAAACATCACTTCTCATATTTGTGTGGAGGTCTGCATCACATACATAATAATGGTGTTTCCTGAATTTCTCAGAAGAAATTGTACATCGTAATTTCTGTCTCTGAAATTATTTTATATATCTGTTTGTTGTATATGTTTAAATGCTTCCCTTCCATGGCAAAGACAGTTTTGCCTAATGAGTATCTTCTTGTATTTTGTCTCAGTCAAAGTCCTTCCTCCTAAAACCAACTGCAAACTGTCAAGAAAGTTAATATGAAAGTCAACAGTATTACACAAATGCCATTGTTTCATAATAGAAAGGAGAAGTTAACTTTAATAATTTAAGGCAGTCTCTCAATTAACAAAGAAGTGGGCAATGTAACCATACTGCACCTAGATGGATGCCCTTTTCTTTTTTTTTTTTTCAGATTCATTGTTGTGTCACTCAAGTTTCAAAATTCAACATTACCAATCACCCTCATTACATATAGCCTCATATGCCCAGAGCAAGATATTAAGGCTCACAGCTACGGCTTTAAGGATGAAGAGCATTTATGTCAGACTACACTAGATAATTGGGGACACCAATGTACAATGCAGATCACACCCAGCCATTTGGAAACTAATATTGTTTTAACCAGGAGTGCAGGGGTTGAGGAGGGATGGAGGTGATTGCCAAGCACTGAATCCAAATACGGGTTTATCTTCCTAAAGAGACAAAGGAATAAGGAAGAGCATTGGCATATGAGATTTTTCTCTGTGTGTGTGAGCCTCTTCTTAACCCATTGACTTGAATGGCTCTACCCATAGCTTCTCCAGTTTGCAATGGAGGTGCAGGGGTCTGTGAGGGAAAATATCATGACAAGTATCTTAGAATCATCCTGAGATTGTTTTATTTTTTTGTTGCCAAATCCATACATCCATGGAGGAGCTGCAATATTAGAAATTATAGTAATCCATTCAACATATTACAGCAGTGCCAAAAGAAGAGCTTTTCATTCATTGTGCTAAACCATGTTTTGATAACTGGCACTTTTTTATTAGTTGAAAAAGACATTAGTGCTATTGAGCATAGGGTATATGCACTTGCCAAAATTGTCTCATTGCAAATAATATTGTTGTTGTACCAAAAAGAACTTTGCATTTCTGATTGATTGAAAACATGCTATGATATCACATTATAGTTCGTTTACCTAAGTTGAGCGCAGATTTCCTAGTGCCAGCTTGTAGTATTTTGCCAAGAGATCAAATCACAGAAATAATATCATAGTGGCTTAGGGGACAAAGTATTGTACCTTGTTCAAATCATTATGGGCCAGAGATTTGTTCTCAGAAAGGAACATATGAGTGTCTCACATTTTGGGGAGCTAGACATATCTGCACTCTCTGAAACTGAGTCTCAGTGGTGACTGGATGTCTGCACTGGACAAAAAAACCTAAGAAAATAGCAGGCAGGGTGGCAGCTTCCCCTGCTAGTTTTGTGCTCTTCAAGGACATGCACTTGGAAACTCTGAGGCAGGGAGCCAGTTTTCCATTTCAGCTTTATGTGCTGCTCACTCAATGCACACACATTTTTTAAATGCAGGTCTCCACCTTGTCTGAAGGGCGGTAATTAAGTGTGGTTTTGGTTGCCCCAGGCAGCCAGATAATAGGAACTTTCCTGTCTTGATGAGCAGTCCCAGAGGATCTGTGCTTTTGGTACATCCTGATTTGACTGCTGAATGCACTTGATATGGGACACCCTTGAACACTGCTCAGAAACACCAGCTTCTGTGGCAGCAGGTAATCCACTTGCTAAGCCATGTATCACACACAGGGGATATCTAGGTGGTTTTGTCTATGTTGCTCAAGTGACTAACTGCGTCCTTTGCCCAGTAGCAGCAACTTGTTAAAGATGCTCCTAATAATCTTCAGGTTTATATTTAGAGGAGGTGGTAAGAGTAAAAGAAATCATGTCTCTGTTGAGAGCTGGGTTTTGACTGGTTCAGAGGTGCAAGACTTCATCTGTTGCATGAGGACCATTGCTTCATTGACTAGCATAGCTCAGTAATTTCATTGTTAGGATAATAGATTAATTCCAGATTTCTAGGAGCAAGTTGTTTGGCAGCCACACCTTTGTAAGGAGCAATTATTTTCTGTACTGATTGATCTTATATTTAATTGCGTTAAATTGTGTTAATTAACCTGGAGATTATGAGATTATACTAATTATACCTTTTATACCTACATAAAAAAAAAAAAAAATACAGTGAGAAAACTAATGGGCAGCACAGCTTGAATAAAAGGCCAGACAATTTTGAGAAGGCAACCTCAGGAAGAGGAGCTGTTTGTTTAGGAAGCTTAAATTAGTTTAACTTTGCAACACATGGGAGCCTTACCTGAACATAAAAAAAAGAGAAAAGGTAAAATAGTATTTTTTAAAATGAATTCTTTGCTGACATTTTTAATTCAGCATCAGATGTTCAACAGAGCACCATCTCTACCCCTCTTGTGCTATAGGCCTGACATAAAAAGAACGGGGATGAGAGGAAACCTGTCAATAATATTTTACATTTTATTAGATTAAAAATCTAGCTCATTTTTTGGCAATAAAAGCAAAATATCATCTATGTAGTCAGAAGTTTGCCACTAAGTACAGAGTTGCGTAGCTGGATAGATGATACTTAAGTGCTTTCAACAGGGATTGTAGTGAATTTGGAGATGCTACTGCAAGATATTATAAATCAGCCCTAGGATTTATTAATGGAAACGATTTCAAAAACTGTTATGCTGAAGCCCAAACATTTCACAGAATTTTTTGGTCAATAATTTATTGAAAATGGTTTTCAGCAGAAGTTTGAAATTTGCACTGAAACAAAAGGAGGAGAAAGAATCTGAATTTTCCAAGGGACAGAAACAGGAAAGACTCAGTTCCATTCATTCCTCTGCTTCATTTAGTTAATATTGTTTTTTATCTGGTTTTATTTTTTTTTCCTTCTTTTATTTTTTTAAAATAAAAATGTCCAATTGCTTTCACTTCACAGTTTGAACCCTCAAGATTTATTCACAGAGCACAAGAGATGTTTTCCACATGGAGTTGCTTGAGGGATTATAGGGGAAAAAAATGGCACTTTACTCCAATTAAGCCAAGCAGAGCTGAAGATAAAGGACCTTTGAATATCTGCATTATACTTTTAAACAGTTCCTCCCAACAAGCTGTAGAGAGAAGAAACTTTGCAAGGTGTGAATGTAAGATTTTGTCAAATTCAGTGAGGCACAGGTCTGAAAGTGCATAACTTGGTCTTTTACATTATGTAGAAGCTCTTGTGGGTTGTTTTGTTTTTTTTTTTCTAGAGGGCTCGTATGGCAGACTTTAAGCTTTCAAAACAAAATTTCAGACTGATTTTGACGTATTTACAGTCATAATGCAATAATAGCAATCAAGTTATTTTTAACTTTTTCTGGGTTTAGACCTCTGATAGATCCAGTAGCCATGAAAATAAGGGTGTAGAACAATTTTGTAAGGTAATTTTAAAATACCTTTGATCAATATCTCCACCTGATTATCATAGAATAGAATAATAGAATCCTTTAGGTTGGAAAAGACCTTTAAGATCACCAAGTCCAACCATTAACCTAGCACAGACTAGTTATATGCTATGGATATGTTAACTATTATTTCAACTTTTAAATCTGAAAACAAGCTGTGTGGTTTTAGATCAGCAACATGAAACTATGCTGACAAAAACTCTAATTCTTTTTCTTCTCCCCTTCTTTATCTTGCCTTTAGATAAACGACTGCAGGAAAGAAAGCTATATTAAAAACTTTTAGGGACATCTGTTAAATGGTTTGTGTTTTCTTTTTTTTTTAAGAGGAGACTTTTGTATCCTATATTTCTAAACAAAACTAGGAAATTCTCAAGAACTGTTGAAATGTGCTTCAAGTTCCCAGTATAAACCCTATCAACTACTTTCTGTTTGGTTAGTGTTTGTGATAGCAGTGTGTCAGGTCTGTGTCTAGTCTATACAGGTAATGATAGCAATACAGGTGACTGCTGCCTCTGCTACGTGCTATCTGGGTAGAGAAAAAGCAAAGCACATTCCTCAAAAACTGTGATAACTTTCTCCCATTGCTATGAACAGCTAGAGTAAATGACCATTTTTTACTGCATTTAAAATTATTTCAATCCCAGACTTAGCTCTGTGCTGAATTCAGCACAGGGAAGCCCTCCAGCAGCACCTGTGCAAGTCTTATTAAAGCTGAAGAATTTACAGAGCAGTACTGGGCCCCTGAGCTTCTTCTGTTGTCTGCTGCACCCCTTATGCTGCCTTTTCTCTATTCCCATCTGCATAAGACTATCTTCCTGCTTTCATGCAGACCTGTACTATGCCAATGGCCAGGGCAGAAAGTGTAAGTGCCAGTGAAATTCACAGAAGCTTCTCTTGTTGAGCTGAAGACATAATAATTTCAGAAAAAGAAAATGCTGAAACTCAGAGGCACCTCTCTAAGCCTTTAATGGGTTAAAAAGAAACAAAATCCAAAGGAATGATCCAAACTCCCTTTGCTGTAGATTAACTCTGTAAATGCATTATCGTGTTGCATTCTCATTCCTTTTAGTAACGCTGTTGTAAAGCACACATGCTTATCAAATCACAGAAGTGGAGTTACAGAATCAAATTCAAAGACAGAATGAAACAGCCATTCCCTGCTCTTACATAAAGGTAATCCAATATTTAATTGAAAGGCAATTTAACAGTAAATTAAAAGATCCGTACTTCCATAGGAAATAAACTAGGTCATTGAGCAGTCAATTTCTTTTAAAATTGCAACCTTCCTGCAGACCTTCCAAAGATAAAAAAGATAGGAATGCATTCTTATATCCCAGTCAGTGCAGGAATAGATCAGGGAAAAGGGCAATTGCAACTGATGGTGAATTTTATGAATCAGTCCTGAAATTTTCCGGGAATATTTGAGATCTGAGGAAGCTAGCAGTATTATTACCCTGAAGTGAGAACTCTTAGTTTAACAGGATAACATAGAGTGTGTACAACAGATAGTTTGGCATCTCCATCACAGTATATCCCCATATTTGAAGTACACAAAGTGGAATAAATTAGAGCAAGCAGCACTAAGACAGAGCCTAACCACTGAGAGGACAATTATGCAAATTCCTACTGATTTCAGAGATACAGAATCAGGTCCATAATGACTAAAAGACAGCATGACTCAGTAATAAAAGACAATGTTTATTATTTTCCTTTGAGAGGAAAAAAAATCACTGACCTAAGTATAAGAAACTAAGATAAAAATAACACAATGAATTCAAGCATTAATAAAGTAACCTAAATAGATGAAGCTGCTAAAGCTGTATAAATCCAACAAGTGACTTTCTTGGAGATGTGCCAAGGAACCACCAGAAAAGGCAGAACTGCTACCTGCATGAACGGCAGTTCTGATCATCTGTAACAGAGGAACATCGGTAGCATCCCTTACTGCAAGTAAACCCGCTTTTTGTGCTCAGCAGCGGAGCTGACAGGCCTCAATCAATGTAGAGATTATGCCACCTTCTGGTCGTCATACAGATGACAGCTCCTTGTGTACGCAGACCGATCCATTCATCAACAGTTTGTGCAAAACTTGCTTCGTAGGAATGAAAAAACATGAAAAGTGCTACTTTCTCCTTTTTCCTTCTCATAAAAGTCTTTTACTGACTGCTGCCAGCCAAATGCGTTATATCACTCCTGCCAGACAATAGTACAATATAAGGCATTTATTCTTGCGTGGGTGAGAGAAATGGGATTATTATTATTGGTTTGTTGGGCTTTTTTTTTTTCTTTTTAGTTCCACTGTTGTATTGGAGATGCATACTACTAAGCTGAACGCTGGTTTAGCATCTCTTTCTCGTATGCAAGTCGACTAAACTGGAAGAATTTGCTATGACTCTAAATAACCTAGCAATCCTGCTCTGTTAATCCCTGAGCAAACATTAGATATACAATTCTCTTTACATTCCAAGCCAGCTAAATTCCATTTTACCTGTATAACTTTCTAGAGCTATTCTCTAAGTCAAAGAATAAGTATTTGTAGAAACAGCAGGAAACAACAGATGCTAGGTTATTTTTATGTGGGCTTTTGTTTGTTGTGTGTGGCTTTTTCCTTTCTTTTCTCCCAAAAATAAATGTTGGTTCGGTTTTGGTTTGTTTTTCATTTTTTTTTTTTGTTTATTTAGTTTTGGTTGCTTTTGTTTTCTTGTTTTGGGGTTGGTTTTTTTTTGCTAAAGCAAATGACCTTAAAAAATCAGATCAGTTTGAATTATGTATTTTGCTAAGTAACCCTAAGACACTGTGGACTGTTGCACAGATTTAATTCCCAGAGCAGAAATTCTAAGGCTGATTTGGAAAACTTCTTAGGGACAAATACTGCTCCTCTCAATTTCAGTCAAGTGGATTATATGGCAGGAGATATTCATTATGTGTCATTTATAATATAATATAATCTGACTCCTATATAATAGGAGTCAGGTCAGTCCTACAATGAAAAACCTTATGGATCTTGCTTTCTCGTAAATTCCTTTTTTTCCGTGCTGCCAGGCTCTCCAAATTCTACCTGTTCATATGCTTATATCAACCAGCCAGTTTAAAAAAGTTCCTCTGTCAGTCTTGATCACTTTTTCTGCTATCATTGCTGTTTTTTTAGGTAAGTTAGGACCCCCCAGGGAAACACTGTACCTATGCATGTTACCACTAATTGACTTCCACATTGCTTTCTAGAACTGCTGCCTTCAGCCTTCTACTCTTATGGGCAAGGACTGCATGAATGGATTGTTATTAACTCTCCTCCTAGCCAATACACGCAGCAGATCTAAATAAAACTCAAATATTTAAATCCACTTGGGTAATTTGGATTTCATATTCTCAGTGTAGGTTCCCAAAACACATCTTTACAATACTTATTTCCCATTTATTTACCATCCTTCTTCTTTGGACCTTAATAATGTAAGACAAACCATTGGTCTGACTTGTATAGTTCTAAAACATAGCCATTGTTTTCAATTATTTTTCATGTTACAGTCTGCGATCATTTATATTTTATGCTTGGTTATGCTAATTAGGTTAAAAGCCTCTAGTTGTAAGCAGTATTTTTCTTTCACAGTGTTTGAAAAGTTATTTTATAGGCTGCGAAAATCCATGTGTTTATAAATTAACAGGATATGATATTCCAAAAGGTCTAGCCAACAGAGAATAAAACAATAATAGTAGATATTTTTTAAAATTACTTTTCAGTGGAAAAAATCCTGTAAGCACAAAATAAAATTTCCTTAACTAGCAATTAATGAATTATTTGAGTAGAGTAGCAAACTAAATATTGAAAAGATGTTTAAATAACACATTTGTCACTTTCATTAGAGTTTTGAAATTGTTCTTACTGAATCACAGTCATGAATGGCTCCTTCAGCCACTGGTCCAAAAAATCAATTGATGAAGAAATAATTCTAGCTTTTATCCTAATATAGGTGAAATTTGCACGCAAAAAGATGTTTCCTGCTCAGGGAAAAAAAAAATGAACCTGTAGAGAAAATAGTAAACTGTAAACAGTTTGATAACAGAGAAGGTTATATATGAATGACAGTAACTCAGTGTTATGCATTTTTGTGTGTCCTTACTCAAGGTAGAGAAGTTCGCTGAGGTAGGTGGAGATTGTTGCATAGTTGTATGCAATCCTAAATTTTATTTAGAGTTCAGCCTTGCATTGACACAAAGCCATATCTGCCTAGAATTTGCTTGAAACAAAGAGCTAGTCTTCAAGATCATTTAGGATGAATAATCACAATGAAAGCCAGAACTTCCCAACAAATGCACCTCTTTAATCAGGTTTTGCAAACTTGCCCTGAAGTGCTTTATTGTCGGTTACCTGGAAGTTTAATTATTCTTTTCAAGGATTTAGTTTCTGCTGTTCCCAGATCACAGTCTCAGACACTGCATGCCTCTCAGGGTGGTGTTGGTAGCTTCATCTTTCACTTCCATTGACGCACCTCTCCTTGCACATGGGACTGGCTTTTTTCTGAACACATTGAAGTCCAAGTGTCCCTAGATGAAACTTCAAAACCTTATTGCGCTAAGTGAGTTAGATGGTGATGCATCCTCACAGGAGCTAATAAGAGGCTACCCAATGATGTCCATGATGCTGGGAGCAGGCCTGTATCAATCTACCTAGAAGAGAGTTGCAGGATGCATCTTCAAGCATTGTGCAGGACTTTTAGGCTAAAGGAGAACAATTTACAGGAGGGAAAGGAGTCAGCTCATGAATCTTGGGTCACTAGGGATGCCACTGGAGGTAGGAAAAAACCTCAATGTTTTGTTTGTTACAGTTAAAAAGATATGCAATTATAAAATTCCCAGCATGACAAAATACTTTATCATCAGTTTCCCATCATAAGTGAGCTAGCACAGTGCAATGCTATACAAAGCTAAAGCACGCCTACATGGATTATCCTTGGTTTAGCTAATCTTTCTTTTTTAAAACTGAAATAATTACTTTGTAGTTTTTTGTGTTTTTTTTTTCTTTTTTTTTTGTTCTTTCTACATTAAAGATAAAAATACTCTGTCATGATTTTTAGATTTCCAGGTGATCCATGACATTTGACAGAGAACCATAAAGAAAGGCCAGAAAGCATGCAGGGATTAATGACACTTTTTGCCAAGTGATGAATTCTGCAGGCCTAGAAACTTGGCATTTTGCATTCGTCAAGATCAGAGCCATTTTTAAGCTGTTTAAATTGTGATTATTTTCTAACATCTGTTTCCTTGAAAACTAATTGTAGATCTGAAGTTGCAGTTTTTAAATAATTCATAAAAAACATAAATCCAGAGGAAAGTGGCAAAGGTATACAGGAACACAGTGAAGTACAAAGAAAAGGGTCAAGTCAGCTGTAGTTATCTGAGCTTCTCCTACTCCTGAAGTACTTAATTAGGACTGTCTGACTGTTTGGCCCTGGGTTGATTTTTTCTTTCAAGAGAGCTGTTGACCTGATGGTATATTAAAACACACTCAGCTGCAGCTTCAAAATGGTTACTGAAAACATTTGTAAATGCTGTTGTTTAGGCAATAGGCAAAAAAAAAAAAAAGTAGATTAGCTAGTGATTTTTTTATGATTTTTTTTTATTTTTTCCTATTACTGAATAGCCTTTTAGCTCTACCAATTACACAGATCAGTTAGACAGCATCATTTAATGTAGGCAACAAAATGCCCAGAAGATCCTTATCTATCAAAACAAGAGCTTCCACAGGAGTTTTGGAGGGTCTCCCAACCATGCAATTAAGTGAACTAATTCAACTAAGCCTTTATAAAGTTTATGGCTTCTGGAATTATTGTTGAGCTTACAGAAGCATTTTAAAGATTACATCCTCAAAACTTCTAGATCAATTATTTTATAGTAGATGTAGATCTCTTGTTTTAAAAAGCCTCTTTGTGCTGATCCATAATTTTTCCTACTATAGACTGTTTTTGCAGAACTAATTAGTAACTTATGCCCTGAAGAAAATTCTATCTGTTAGTTCGTCCTCTTCACAGAAAAAAATTTTTTACATTTTCATTCTTAGGAAGAAACTCATCTTCTGTGAACATAACACATCCGAAGGAAGAATTAAAAGAAGAAAAAGAAACAAATCAGAAAACAGACTAGAAACGAAACCAACTCAGACTCAACAAAGCTGTAGCTAGAGCTGTTTTGAGAAGGAAAAGGATTTTATCTTTCTCTTGTTTGCTAGTCCAAGGCTTTCCCACTAAGAGCTGTTCAAATGAGCATTCCTATGATTATTAACGCTGCCCTCCTCTTAATAATTTGGATGTGACTTTTCTCCCTCAGCATGGTACCAAGCAGGCTCCTGGTTTATATTTTGTTGTTGAAAGGGAGGCTGTCAGAGTTGACATTCTGAAATATCCATCTGGCTCCTTAAATGCTATCATGTCTCTTTTGTTTTCCCAAGTCTCTGATGAGAAGATGTTTGTCACTTAATTGCTGCTGAGGATCACAGATGATGGTTTATAGGTTTAGGCAAATTGCAGGCAGCACTTTGTTAACAAACGGTAGAGCACAATGGTACTTCATAATTATCCTATAGAGCTCAATTGGCCCTTAACGGCACCTGCATGTACAGCATCAGGGAGCCTTGTTTCAACACAAAAGCTCCTTCTTGTTAATTAACCTGTGTGCAGTTGTTACAAATGAAACCTATTTGTTTCCACTTAATATATTTGCAGCTAGTTTAAATATTCATTTATTATTATGCTTGTTAAGTGAGGAGTGGGGAAGAATAGTTTGGATCACTTTCATTAGTATGCATTGAGCTTAAAAGAGGTAGCAAATAGACCAATATGTCAAGTGTGTTCCTTTGTGCTTTCCTTCTTCTTGCTCTGTAGGTCCCCAAATTAGGCTAACAAAGATGTATATCCATTGCTGATTGAAATAATACAAAAGGAATGAGAAGTATAGGAGCCTGTGCGAAAAATCAACAATTTCTTTGAAAGGGGCTTTGTACCAAATGACAAATACAATCCATTCTAGGTGAAAAATGCCTTTTATTGCATATTTAAAAGGTGTATGTATGCACACAGAGATTTTACTTGTGTGTAAAAAGCTGCAAAACAAAATTGAATCCAGTGAATTTAAATATTATGCCTTTATTTGTGCTGTTCTAGCACAGATTTTTTTTTTATCTTTTAACAAAGAATTTAATTCTATTTTATCCTTATGACCAAAGCAACCTTTGTTTTTTAATTGAGATAAATAAGATAGAAACTGATAAAAAACAGTGTGTGTTTATTAGAAACTATAATGCATTCATTTAACTGCACAAAGAGATTCATGATTCATTGTTGGTATCATGCATTTTAATAAAGACTATCCTAAATACTTTTATTCCTGATGCTGGCAAAAGAAAACCACTCCTAAATTTTGATTTTGATTATTTGTCTCTTTTTGAGTTTTGTGGCCTGAAGATTTTCAAAGAGTTTCTTTCTAATGTGAGTAGCCCTACAAATAGCAAAGATTGTAGATCCCATGTAGCTGGACAGTGAGAAGAAGCTCAAGTTCCCTACTGCTTTTGCTTGACCTTTGGAAGTTATTTCTAAAGGATATCACTTCAAGAGAATATTATGCAGTGCAGCAGAGTTCCTCCAGAAAGGAAGCACAAAGGACAATTATCAACTCTTGATTAGCCAGTGTGAACCCTGAATAATTCCATTTCCTTCTAAGTGATTTACACCAGCAGCACTGACAGTAGGATCAAGTCCAGAGAATTTGCCCCTTTACACCTCAGTATTAGCAGATAAGCATATTAAAGCTACATGGGGGAGGGGGGAGCAAAATTCAGGCTGCAGTTGAGTTCTAGTAATAACACACTGAAAACTGTTGAAAATACAGTTATGTATTGATGTAAGATGCATTCCAACAGCTGCTAATCAATTGCTGTGATTCCTCTGCTGTAGAATTGGTCCAATAATGTATTTTAGAATAGGTCAATACTGCCTCCTTCCTAGAGTGATACATCTAATTTGTTTCAATTCATCATGATCATATATTCTGGCCATTTTATTTAAAATTTTAACTTGCCAAGGGAAATTAATAACACAGAGTAAATTGTAAGTTACTTGTATGATGCACGCTTAGAAGAGATAGAAGTCAATATGGCTCAATAATGCAACAATTAAACGGGGAAAGGAAAACTTTGCAGTTAAGGGAGTGTGTGTGTGTGTCTATACATTTGTGTGTAGTCATTTTATGTCTGGGTATATATATATTTTAGATAGGAATTTAGTGTTTATGTGAACTGCCAGCTTGAAAATCACTGGTATAAATATTCTGTAGCCACAGAATAAGTGTGATGCATTTTGTACCAGAAGAAACTTCAGTGTCATCCTTTTGAAACACCTTACTTCTGTAGGGAGAATATATGTTAAATCCTCTGTTATTATCCATCTCCTTTAATCATAGTTTCATTGCTGAGACTCTCAATATATGTGTAGAAATGGCCCCGTATGATGTACATGTATCGCCTAGGCTATAGATGGCACTAATTCAGCAGCTACTTTTGGTTATTACTGATTTACAGTGGATTTCAATAGTAATTTAGAAGTGAAAGTGCTTATCAGGTCAATGAACATTCACAGCCCTAGTGAATTCTCATTAAAATATCTTTTGTCTCCCAGGGCCCCGGGTCACTGCAGGTCTCCAGGGTGAGTTCTTCAGGTGGGATACCAACCCTTTATTTTTGTTGCTTCTCTAATTTTAAGATACTCATGCCTTCTGGCAATTTGCACACTTACAAAGGCATAGAAGATCCTGCCACACCCAGCATATGTGGCATCTATTTCTGTCAGGTCCACTACAGAATCTGAGAGAAGCAAAAGTGTACAACCTCCAGCAGCCCCAACTACATCTATCACTATGATAGTGAACTGCATCTTAGGCTCTTTTCATCTGTCCTAAAGGCATCCCACTAGTGAGAGGTTTCAAAGCCCTTCTTTAGATATACTTACACAGTCCCTAGACTAGATCACTGGGTTACAGCCCTCTGTTTTTCACTTGTGCAAAAGCAGCAAATCCAGCCCTACTTTGCACCTACAAGGCCGTTTCTTCAAAACGAATCATTATTTATTCATTGCAAGGTACATAGGATTCGGAGAATGGAAATAAAAAAGCAGAAGACCTATTTCTGAATCTTGCTTATTCCTGTGAGTTTTGTTAACTTTCTGTTTTTTCTTTTTTGGAGTGGACATCCCCTTCCTAGCCTGGAGATCCAGGCAGTTACTGTTTCCCCTGCTTTTCACTGCCTCCTTTTCACATTTTCTTACAGATGAATACTCCCCACACCACCCTTCTTTAGCCAGGGATTTATTTCTTTTCTGAAAAATTTAATTTTCTTTTTCTCTGAATCTTTGGTCAGGGAAAATACACCTGTTAGCCTGACTGGAGACAAGCAGGTGCCTCTCTCACAGTTAATAGCTCCCTGCCTTCTTCCTTGTTGCTTGGCATTTCTCTGGAGATAGCTCATCTCTGTCATTGTTTCATTTCTTACTTAGTTTTTCCCTAGCAGCCTCTTTGATTTGTTTTTTTCTGTAGTCAGGTGGAATAATATCAAGCTAGAAAATGTAAGTTCATACTGCATTCGGAGAAAATAGCACTGCTATCTCCCTCATTAGCCTCAGAGGATTTTATGACTCAGGAGATAAAAGAAGTGGGGAGCACTTACAATAAAGACTGTGTTCCAGAAGGGGATTGTAAGGCAGGATTTTTGATAAGACATGGACCTGCTTTCCTTCACATAGCTCACTAGTATGTATGTGTACCACTGCTGACGGGGCAGGTGGGTCTTACTTTTCATCTTTCATTTTACACTTCAGGTTCTGCACTTCTGCACCCATTCTCAAACGTCCATAGCAAGCTCTTCTCTACAGCCACTGGTAGTATTTTGCCCACCTTGGCTTCTTGGTTTCACATCTTCATCATGTGAAGCTTGCTCCACTTCCCTTACTGGTATCCTCCCGCAACACAGGAAGATGTCCTGACTAATTGGGCTCAATAGTTAAATTACTCATCTGAGAATGAGGAAGACTCTAATTCCTACTCCTGTTTCAAAGGTTGCTTCAGCAGCAAGTAAAATGCACTTCATGTGAACAAGTTTTCACACTTTTAGCTACATTAATGGCTGTAAGCATAGTGAACTCACACTAACACATATAAGTGTATGTGTGCATATATATGTGTGCATATGAAATTAACACCCTGAGATCCTTTTCCTACATAGATAAGAACCGATAGGAAATAATCCAATTTAAAAAATCCTAGTGAAAAACACTTTTGACCAAAAAAAGCCCACTTTTTTTTTTTTTTTGAAAGAATTTGTTTTCATACAAAAAAAAAAAAAAAAGAAAAAGCATCAAGTTTTGATTCCTAAACCCAGAAACAAGTTATTGTTTTTCAGTTGACAAGACAAAAAAGACTGAAATATTTTGCAAAAATAAGCCAAAGAATATTTTATAGAAGATAAGTGTGTATGACTACTATATTTTTGTTAGAAATATCATCACTTATTCAAGCTAATATCAGAAAATTAGCTGTGCTGTATGTTGTGGGAACAGGGGAAATATGACACGCTAAAAGGTGGGACAAATTTTTCTCATCAAGAGATAGCTGCTGACTTGATGTTCTGTCTGTAAAGTCCTACAGAAAGAACACTGGGAGCTGGTCAGCATAGGCTTTAAGCCAGGATATGTACTCGCTGTTGTATAATTTGGTAACTTCCTCACAGAAAGTCACAAATAGTCCTTCATTTTGAAGGAATCCTACGTATTTCAACCAAAGGAAATGGTTCTTTTGGTGACCATATACCTCATTTCTGTTTATTCACCTACCATAATGAGGTTTTGTTAACCCTTTGGGCAGCTGAGTGCCATGGCTTTTTAGGTGTCAGCTTGGACTGTCACATGGTTGACTTAGCACCAGTGAGTGCTTCACAATCACGGATTCATTTTCCTCAGTTTGTTAAGTGGCTAATTATAAAGGTTCACAAAAGGACTGACACAAGGGGAGGAGACAGCCACACTTCTGTCAGCAGCCCCATGAGACCTGTACAAGCGTCTCTTGTAAAACAGAGCACAAATTGAACAATGGCTACAATAAGATCTAGGGGATGGTGCATAATGAAAGAAAACTTCCTGTGTAGACGCAAAACAGGCACTAAATGGGTTGGGTTTATGTTTGACAACAGGCCTCTTATGCAACTCTTCATGAATTCAGAGTCTGATGTTAAGGTAATATTCTTGTACTAGACTAGATGGTAACAAGCTAAATAAAATGACTACTATCATTTTGTGGCTGTGACTGTGATTTCCAATTTCGTTTCCATACTGCAGTATGCCAATAAGATTTTTTTAACGCAGTTTGATGCCTGCATTGTTTCCTAAATAAGAAAAATTTTAAGAATTTGCTATTAGATATAACTGCGAAATGGGCAGTGTTGCATTTTAAGAACAAATGCAATTGACATGTTAACAAATCATTTGTTCTATCTACAGTTGCCAACTCCTTGTTATGAATAGCTGAATTTAAACTAAAGAATAAATTTAAGCAGTAGCCTTTTCCTTCCTTGCAAGATTTATATACAGCAAATTGGACTTTATTTTGTCAGTTTAAGTATTTAATGAAACTGAATGAAAGTCTTTTTTGTGCATCTGCTGTTTCTCTCACCATAATACAGCTACTCTCCGTGCATAGTGATTGCATCATTATGTAAGACATTTGCAAATATGTATGATGCGTTTGCCTATGGGAAAACTCTCTCTTCTAATGCATTCATGAAAGATGAATTAACACTGCTTTAGGTATGATAAAGAGATTCATAGTATAGCCTATTATAATGCTGATATTAGAAAGCAAGCTCATCATTTAATAAGAAAAATGTTAATCTTTTACAATCATGGCAATGTGTTTTATTTCTGAGCATGTCTTCCTTCCACCATTGTCTTCTTATCAGTTATGATTTTAATTTATCATTTGTATTAGGCTGATATCTAGACCATAGTCAGGACACCGTTGCGCTGACCTTGTACAAAGACAGCATTCCCATCTGGAAGTTCTTTGTGTCTCTTTCTTCTTCCAAGTTTCTTTCTTCCCTTGATCTTTCCCTTTTCTCTGTAGTATAGACCACAAGCAAAACTCCTTCAGGATGCTGGTATAATATTTTTGCCACAATAAAAAAAAAACAAAAAACAAAAAACAAAGCCCAACAGGTATGAAGCAATTTTCTGCAGGATGATGCAGTCTATGATTTTCTCCAGAACCCTGCATTTCAGATAATAAAATTTAGCCACCTGGTCAGATTTGTTAGCACTCTGCCTGCAGGAAGATGTGTTTCACAGTTGCATTCTCCATCTATGCTCTGCTGGCATATATAGTGGTGTCCTTGCCTATGGTGCAGTATCAGCTGTGGTCTCAAAGTTAACACTGTAGCTCAAACTACCCAGTTACCTCCCTCAGATTGATTCTAGTGCTGACTGTAGTCTGGAGCAGACCATCTGCCTCCTAAGCAAAGATGATGAAACACAAGCTGGCAAATGACTTACATTCAACACAATCACAGGAGAATCAACTTAGTTTGAGCTACTTCACTCTGAAGAGCTATCAAATTACAAATCCTGTTATATTTCATTGAGGCATGCAGTGGGACAGGGGAAAAGGATTTGCGGTCAATGGCTCAATGTCCTGCTGGAGACCAGTAACAAGTGGTGTCCCTCAGGGCTCAGTGTTGGGACCGGTATTGTTTAACATCTTTGTCAGTGACATGGACAGTGGGATTGAGTGTGCCCTCACCGAGTGTGCCCTCACCAAGTTTGCCGATGACACCAAGCTGTGTGGTTCAGTTGATGTCCTGTAGGGAAGGAATGCCATCCAGAGGGACCTTGACACACTTGTGAGGTGGGCTGATGCTAACCTCATGAAGTTTAACCACGCCAAGTGCAAGGTCTTACGCCTGGGCCAGAATAATCCCAGGCACAGCTACAGGGTGGGCAGAGAAGAGATTCAGAGCAGCCCTGAGGAGATGGACTTGGGGGTGATGGTCGACGAGAAAATGAACATGAACAGGCAGTGTGCTCTTGCTACCCAGAAAGCCAACCGTATCCTGGGCTGAATCAAACGGAGTGTAACCAGCAGATCGAGGGAGGTGATCCTGCCCCTCTACTCTGCTCTTGTGAGATGCCACTTGGAGTATTGTGTGCAGTTCTGGTGTCCTCAACATAAAAAGATCATGGAAGTGTTGGAACAAGTCCAGAGGAGGGCCATGAGGATGATCAGGGAACTGGAGCACCTCCCTTATGAAGATAGAATGAGAAAGTTGGGTCTGTTCAGCCTGGAGAAGAGAAGGCTGTGTGGATACCTCACAGCAGCCTTCCAGTATCTGAAGGGGGCCTATAAGGATGCTGAGGAGGGACTGTTCATTAGGAACTGTAGTGATAGGACAAGTGGTAATGAGTTCAAACTTAAAGAGGGGAAGTTTAGATTGGATACGAGAAAGAAATTCTTTGCTGTGAGGGTGTTGAGGCACTGGAATGGGTTGCCCAGGGAAGTTGTGAATGCTCCATCTCTGGCGATGCTCAGGGCTGGTTTGGACATAGCCTTGGGTGGCATGGTTTAGTGGGAAATGTCCCTGCCCATAGCGGGGGGGTTGGAACTAGATGATTTTAAGGTCCCTTCTAACTCTAACTATTCTATGATTCTATGACTATGAAGGAGGATCGGACTAGGCAAGGATATGTAGACATCCAAAAAATTGAATCCTTTTCTTGTTCTCAGACATGTAGGTTTCTTGTTTATTTATCCTTTTTTTTTCTGTGTGTGTCTCACTGTCATCTTCTGAAGGCTTGTTGCTGTCATATCCTTATCCATTCTTTCTTATGCTAGCACTTCAAATTTCTCATTCACTTATTTGTAATTTCTTGTAGTCTGCACCAATTTCCTGCATATAATCCCCTGGGTCATGTACAACAGTCAGAGATAACATCCTCTCTGAAAGCACCCTGAGTTAAATACATTTCTTATTGAAACAGAGGATTTTGCAGAAACTGTTGTCATCAATAACATTTTTTTCATTGGTCATTTGGATTCACAGTATGTAGGTGATGAGATACCCAGATTTCAGGGTCCCTTAAAGCTGTAGTCAAAGCAAAATATTTAATCCTACAGGCTTTTGAGACAGTCTGCTAAAGGATCTAAGGTCTAAGGTTTCTTGTAGCACACCATGGCACTATACAGTCAGTAACAGACCTGAATAATAAAGACAGAAAACCCTTGGAGTTTCCTTATCCTGTAACCTTTTCTAATGACCATACCCATGTTGGGTGTTTTCTTGGACTTGCTTGGCAAATTTCCTCACTTGTCAATGAAAGATAGAACAGTAAAAATCTAAGCAATCCAATAGGTGGGTCTAATTTTTAATGACCCAGGTCATCTCAACTCCTGCTAAAACATGTTTGTTTTAAGCAAAGGTCACCTTTATATCAGAAGACAAGGTCAAAACGAGAACCCAGCCTGGGTATAGATATAGCTAACGAAGTTTTACATCTCTGTTTGGATATATTGGGGACGTTTTTAGCATGATCTTTTGTGAAATATTGAAAGGGAACTATTTGATCTAAGGGAATTACTGCCATAACAGAGTATGGCAAATCTTTCTTTTTATGCTAGGGAAAGAAGCGCCTAAGGAGAGTAGAATGATACCAAGTCTTGATTAAAAGCCAATACTAACAAGGCTTCCAGACTTATTCTGCAAATTAAAGGATCAGTTTCTGTTTTACTAAAAAAGGCATTAATCCTTACCTTCCTAATTCTTTGATATAGATTAAGAAGAGCTAAAATTTTAAAAGAAATTGATAGATATAGATGTAGACTGCATGTAAATATGTGGGCTATATACTACGTCACATGCGGTTTGACTGATGTTATTATTCATATGCTTGTCACAAAGAAAGGACCAAATTTTTATCGTGTAGCAATATTTATATAATAAAGTCCACATTTACCTTTAAAAAACTCTTTAAATGTGATTTGGCATATAAACTGAACGCCAGTGGGTCTGAGAGCTCACTTTACAGGAAGTACCTGGCACACCACAGCTATCAAGAAAAGTTATTCAAATATATACAAAACCTCACTATCACAGTTTCATGAGTACTTTGATGTGTGAAGTCAATTTGACATCTGCCTAATCATTTATAAGAGCAGTTACATCAGTATGCACGATCATTCTAAATAGATGCACAAATTTGGCAAAGAATTGCACAACAATTTCTGTACATTTTCCTGAGCTTCTATAACAGTAGGAATTGAGAATGTGCATTTTTTTTTGTCTAGGTGACTATTCACAGTCCTAAGTTACATGGATTTGTTTCAGATTTATATATACATTCAAAATGAATGAATTAGCAATTTAAAATGGTAAAATATTTACCATCCAAATTAATTAATCTTTCATCAAAAATAAATTCTAAATATTCTCTGGGTAATATTTGAAACCATCATTAATGGATTCTATTTCAGTTTGACTTTTTTTTTTTTAAATGTCTGCTCTATCCATTTTAAATTTTAAGCATAACAATGTTTCCCCCACTATTTGAACCAAGTTATTATTAAGGGATTAAAGTTTTCTGGTGAATGAAGCAGCCCAAATGCTTTTCATGACAAAGTTGGTAATTAGAAGGCCAATTTAATGGTGAATCAGGCAGAAATATTCAAACCATGACAAATGACTTTAATAATACAGCTTGCAATGCTTGAACAGAAATAAATTTCACTTCTGAAGCTCTCGCCTTATTCTGCCTGCCTGGAAGATAAAACTGTCCAGGAGGTATTTTGTACCCTTTATTCAGTAAAGCTTTTACTAGAACTTAAGCAGGCCAAATAGCTTGCAAATGCAAAATCATTATTCAAGTTCTTACGATTTTTTTTTCTTCCTGAAAGTAACCTGTGTTGAGAATTCTGTAGAAGTCAAAGATTTATTATTTTTTACATCCTGCTTAACCGCTGCAATTGTATTTTATTGTTTTATCTCTGATATAACATTATATATAGCATTAGCAATAGTCTACATTGGATTCAAAACTGAAAGCTAATTTCGGTGTTTGTCATAAGTTTGTTAAGATTATATGCATTCCACAGTTTGAAAAATTTCATTATTCTGTCCATGCTGGGGCTCCGTAATTGGATAGTAAGGATGTTCAAAGACTAATTTAGTGAATTGCACAATATTTTAAATGGAATTATGCAGGTTTATAGGGCCTCAGGGGATTGAGCTAGGAGCCTCTTGAGAAAATCTGTTTATCAGTAAATGATATTAGCAGCTTTCACCTAGCTTTTGTCTTCATTAAATTGCTGGTCTTCCAATTGAGGGTCACATCTGAGGACTGCTTTGATAATTTGTCATTATTGTCTTGTTTATTGGAGCATAAAGTTGATACAGCAAAGGTTGTGCAGTTTATATACAATGTGCAAAGAAGTTTTCCCTACCAGCCCTGCCAACCCTTTATTGTAGCAAAACCTGTCAGGACATACGAAATTGCAACATTTTATACGCCAGGTTACACCAGATTCCAGGTTACATCAGATTGTGTTTTCTTTCTATCATTTTAAACTGCCAGTCTGAAATGTTTATTTTTTTTAAATGAAGTTTTTTTTTTATATATATATATTAGTATGCCCCTTTCCCAAACACACTATGGATTTACTACAGTGTAAATGTGATCACAGTCTTTCCCAATCTACTGAAATACATTTTCCTTAAAATAGTGCATGCAGCAGACTCAATCTATATCTTAGCACCAGGGCCACATTTACAGTATTATTTACAGTATAGAATTTCAATAAAATGATATTTCAATGCTTTTTTTTTGTGGAGAGAATAGTTGTAAATATAGACAGGCTACATCATCCAATTATTTGTTTCCTTTCATGATATCAGCACCATAGAATTATTTTTATTTCTCTAATAAAAACTATAGGTGAGATGCACCAATACTACAAAGTCGATATAGATTGAGAGACTATTGACCAAGTTTAGACATGCCTTCCTCAGGCCTCCTGTCCATGAATTATGTACCCTTTCAATCTTTATTTATGTGTAGAGATCATACACTTTTTCAAACATGTATGAATTAGGCTTATTTAAACCACTTGAAGAAGCTTGGCAGTATCATCACATTTTTTATGCTTAAATTAACCTGCAGACTAACGCAGGAGCAAAATCATTCTTGTTAGATTTTTTACCAGTTTCCCAAGAAAACCTGAAACTTCTGAACTGAAAACCATTCAGGTTTTTCATCTAAAATATTTAAATGTAGGACAATGTCTGGTTTGTTTGCTTGTTTATGAGAATCTGCTCTTTTTAGAAAAGTTCTGAAATAAATGGTTTAGGTTTTTTTCATTAGAAAGAAAGTACAATCTGGACAAGCACTAATCCTCAGTGTTAGTTGTGTACAACTATGTTACCTAGAACCCTTCTCACAGAAAATCTGCTCTTGGGATGTGATTTGAATATCAAAACAGATTCTATTGTTTTACGAGATTCCAGTGTTTAAACCAAGAGACTTCAGCCTCAGTTCTACACTGCTGTGAAGAGGATTAAGGTGCCAAAAGAAACTCAGGGCAAAATCCCAGTCTCTACTCATGCTCAAAGTAGATCTTTCAGCCTGAAAGATTAAGACACACTGGTTTGGAGACATATGGAAAAAAAATCCCATGAAGTTGCATGTGTTCCTTGCCACAGCATCCCAGACTACCACTCCAGCCTGTAAGTCACACTTTATCACACACAAATACCTCATTCACTTTGGTCTTTAGCCACCAGCTTGCACTTCCATCCTTCCTGATCTCTTTCCCTGAAGGACAGCTGCTCTCTTCCTTAACACACTAGCATTTTATTTTCCCATTTACCTCCTCAAATTATCTCAATGAATTTCTCCAGATTAATTCATTTTACCTTTCAACCTTCTGTTATCTTTGCGGTGTCAGTTTCCTCTTTCTGCCTACACTGCCCAAAACTGTAGCAACTTCAGTGGAGTTGGTGAGCAACTTTTAATAGAACCATAAACGTTAAGATTGCAGGTAAAAGCCTTGTGCCTGGATTCTATCAGTAGTTCAGTGAACACTTTCAGTTGTTCTATATGCTCCTATGCATGATATGTGTCTTAAACTTTGGCTGATCTTGACTCTCTGCTTGATGTTTCCATATCATGTTGCTCCATATCAGTCTAAGCAACAGAGGGAGCTATTTAAACTTCCAGTTGTGTGCCTCGGGTTTTCCTTTCCTCTGTGACCAGGAGTGCTTCCCTATTTTTCTCTCTTGCTGAGGTATCAGCTTTAGAAATGGAGCAAACAAAGTGGGCCTCTGCTACCCCATGACTGTTTACATGTTATATACATCAAGAGTCATTGTATAAATGGCTGCAGGCATAGCAGCCTAGAGGAACGCAATCTTCAACCCCAGTGTTACTTTGATGTTGTTATCACTAGTGACAGATATATGCTGACTCATATCTGAACTCAGGCTGGTATCCATTTTAAATGTTTCTGAATCTTGCACATTTGTCTACAATGGTTAACACGTTCTGTAGGAGCTAAGAGATAGTCAGGAGCTGAATAAGCCACAGAACCTGTCTGGGCTGAGTGCCCCAGCCATCATAGGTGGAAGGTTCTTCCATTTTGCTCTTAGAAGAAAGAAGCTAGGCAGCTATTGTTGCCTTAAGGAACCTATGCAATTCAGGATAAGGTGGAAGACATTGGTCCTAGATGCCCTCAATCACTTCTTGGTGTAGGTGTCTAACTCCAAGGAAGAGAGGATTTCAAATATTTCTTTCCCTTTCATGCTTTGTCTTGCCTATTTTAGGAATTGAACTCTTTCCCCTTTTTTCCATTTACCTTACTAATATGCCTCTGTTGTAGGTCCTAATATGAGACACTGTCACCAGTCCCATTCAGAAAAAACTTGGGAGTATAACTTGATTTTATGAGTATTATGCAGGGGCTGGCATATGAAAAGTAACCATGGCATTGTTAAGTGTCATGACATTGCAATATGAAAGTAAGATTACGCTGGAAACCAATGCAGAAGTATAAACATACGGCTCTTAGCTGCAGTGAGTGCAGACAGAGAGACATCCAATCTGTTCCTCTCTGCACACATGGTATGGCAGTTACTCCTACAGATTCAGATGCCATGATTCAAGTCCTTGTTACATGAGGGATATTTGTCACCTCTAATGCTTTAAATGACACCTAAGGCATGTCTATACCACAAGAAATACAACTGAAGTTGCTGTAGGAGTAACATGAGCTGGCCTTGGGACAGCTGGCTCTTTTGCCAGGAGTCATGTAATTATGGCAGAAAGGAGTCCAAATCAATCTTGGGCAAGTTCAGGTTGTCCTGAGCTCTGTGCTTCTTCAGTCATCATTGTAGTTGCACCAGCTCATGTATTCATACAAGTATGTGCACAAGGCTGGGATGTAAACTTCTGGTTGCACTGCCATCATAACTAAGCTAGCTGCCAGGGTCCATCAATATGGCAAGAGCACCAGCAGCTGAGACAGATCTAAAAACTTCACTGATGCTGCAAACTTCTCCCTGGGGCTCAAATGGAATGTGCGTGTGGCTAAGATTATATCTGCATAATCTTTTGTTCAGTTAAACACAAAAGATTTTCTGGAACCAAAACATACAAAGGATTGTATTGGACTTGTACCGTCTTTCTGATACCACCTTCTCTGGAAATGAATTAGTCTGACAGTAGCTGATAAGTGGAGAATGATGGTAGAAATAGTTTTCAATGGGTAACTCTTTATCCACAATGGATTTAAAAGTAGACATAACGTCTAGTTAGACAACTCATTTAATTTTTACATGGCTGTAAAAGAGACAAATTTTACTCAGTTTCATGTACTGTTTTGAATGAAAATCTGTATCTTGGATAAACCTAAAATGAATCTGGTCTACTCTGTCTGCAACTTTTATGAGAGGATGCTCACATAAGTTTAATACCGCATATGACAGCAAGTTTTGTAGAGATCAGTAATAGATATCTGGGGCTTTAGCACAGGTAATTTTGTTGTTTTATTAAAATTAAACTAAATTATACCATGTGTATGTTTTGCGTGTGTGAAAAGCATTTTAACATGTAGAATAAATAAATTTACAAAAATGGAAAAACTATGAGATTATTTGCGAATATTATGAACACCTGAATGTGAGGAAACATACTTGTAGGTCAAAAAGGAACGTACAGCTCCACCTATTGCTTTAAAAGAAAATTAAAATATTAAATAACTAAAACATGAAAGTGAGATTATTATGGAGGCCAATGCAAAAGTATAAACTTATGGCTCACAGCTGCAGTTAATCTGCTCTATGTTTATATATGTATTTTTCAACTCTCAGGGGACATCAAAATGGTAATGATTTCCTATTTTTGTAAACAAATGGAAATGCAGCCTTTCATGACAGCTGTTACTTCAAAAATGGTCTAAAATATTGATGCAAATTACAGCTTTTAAAATCCCTTCACTGAAGGTGTTTTCCTTTTTTTGAAAAATATTCTGACAATTAAAAATAAAATCAAAAAAGCATCAGAACCATGCATATTATTGTTTAGTCCATAACAAAGACAGCTGTACATACTGGTATTGTGAGTCTGTTTTACCAGAGCAACCTTGCTTAGTAAATTTGGACGATCTATCACCCAGTGCCTGCAGCAGTATGCACTACATGGAAGTAATTAGTTTGCCACTTCAGCTACCAGCTTTGATGCACCTCTTAGAAACTTATAATCTGAATGAAAAGGTTAGCATGGAGCTTAAACTAACTCTTGGGACCAGATGGACCAGGGGACTAATGGTGGGTTATAGTGTCTTCTACCCATCTCAGCAGCAGCTGAGACCTGGTAACATCTGAAGATTTTTCCTTACAACAACCCAGAAAGGGGTTCTGGTGCATAGAGGGTAGAAGATATGCTAGTCTTGTGAAATGTGCAGATGACCTGCATGGTCAACGGAGACTTTGCCTATGACCTCCTGCAATTGTCTATCATCCTCTCCTGTAACTGAGTGGGCAAACAAGAAGAGCTATGTCTCTAAATTAGACCCTTAACTCTGGAAAAAAATCATTTGTGCTTCTGACTCTGATTTTGGCACTTAATCCCATAAAACACAGGAATTTGCTGGATCTGAAGACCACAGTCTCTTTTGAGTCCTGCAGCAGGCCTCTCCTGAGGGCCACCACAAAGGCTAGCTGGGCAAACTTGTACTTCCAACACTCATTTTCTGAATACATAAGCAAAATATTTCAATCTCCAAGGCTTTTGCAAAGACCAAATTCAATTACACAATGCAAAACAGTGTATAAATAACAACAATAATTTTTAGGATGCACCACCCAGCCTTATCTAATTTGAATAAATTCTTCACAGCTCATTGTATGTTTAGAACCACAAGAAAAAGTTCTAAGGCTTTGCTCTATGGGAATATGATAAAAAAAATAATGGAATAATAATTGACTGCCTCTGAGGGGTAACAGTGGAACATCTCCTTGAATCTGATTGAGCCGGATAGACTACATAAAGCTGGAAAGAAAAGAAAGAAAAAAAGAGATTTTTTGGTCTCTAGCTTCTAAATGATCAGAAATGAAACCCAGTATTAGGGTAATTTGGCTAGTGAGTCAATAGTGGAAAGATTGAACCTTATTTTACCTGAAGCTGCAATAGGCTTAGAGTTAATAATTATTTAATCTCATTAAAACAAAGCAAAGTAAAACAAAAAAAAAAAAAAAAAACAATAGACAAACAAAAGAGAATTTTAGGCTTTAACTTGTCATAAATACTTCACTGTAGGTATGCCCCCAAAATAGACACTTCTGAGATTTCTGAAGGGCTTTTATAAATACGAGAGCCAGTAGCAGAGTGTATTAGCAGGAAGTGATTTCAGACCTGTGACTGCAAGGAGGACCCACACAGCCTGGGATGGAGATCTGATTTCTACACAAACTTTGTGTTTAAGCAAATCGAAGTCATTAGCACAATTGCTTAAGCTACATTATAATTGGTTGAGAAACCTAGGTGCGTAATATATGTAAATGAAGCAGATCTATCTCTAAAGGCTAGTTCTTGATTTTATAGAGGGATTCAACAATTATGATATATTTTACAGATAAAGGCAGAAAGGTAATTGTCTCAGACAACCTGTGGTGAAAGACCCTGAGCGCTTATCTGAGGTACTGTATCCAAGCCCCTGCTTTACTGCCAGCATAGAAGACTTGTCTTTGACCTTCAGACGGTTCTGTCAAACTCCTAATATCTCAGGGGTCTGCTTGGGCTGGTCCCATCCTGTGCCATATTCCTGCCTGTTCATCTGTGGGTGCTTTGAGTTTCACAGCACATTTCTCAGATACAGTTTCAGATAGGGGTTTCCTAGCTGCTCATTTCAAGCTGCTTTGCAGTTTTAATTTCTGGTTGTCAAGGCACTCCTTTCTGTTTTATTTTGTCTACATACTGCACGTTATTTAATTTCTTCTCATAACCACTGTCTGGGTAATTTTTGGGTAGTCAGCTGCTATTTCAGGTTTGAACTTAGGCAGGACATTATGATACACTGAAAGATGTATCTCTCTTTTTAATTTTTTTTTCTTCTTCATCTTACACAATAAATCTTACAACAAATTTCCTTAGATCCAAAGTTTCTTTGGGAGATACCGTACATAAAATACTTGATTCTGTTGTAGATCTTTAACATTTCCATATTTAATTTCATTACAGCAGGAAATTTCTTTTGAATTCTACTCTTTAGAAAAAGGAAGTTTTAGCCCCTCGAAGACCCAATAAATTACTAAAACAGGGCAATTTATGATCTTCCATGCATCTCCGCAAAGAAAATTCTCCCTGCAGGTAGACTCAGTCTGTCTGAGATTCAAAGATATTAGAGGCAATTTTATGAAAGGGATCATTAATTACAAGGCATGAAATTTTAATAGGAGGCTTCTTTTTCCTGATATCTTGCATGAGCTAAGATCAAAGTAACTCCCATATGTTGACCTAGTAAGCATGTTAACTGAGAAGATCGGCTTCTCTGTCCATCCTTTTTAACCTCAGAAAAATTACAGAATTTATGTGTTTTAGGAGACTGTTCAATTCAATGGCACATGCATAATCATATAAAATAGATAAACACTGTTTCTTGTTCATGATGGGGAAGGATCAGGTTCCACCAGTGGTGGTTATGTCTGTTCATCACTGTCAGAACAAAATTTCTTGATGCCTTATCAAAGGTGATGGAGACTTCTGTCTTTCATGCTCAGCTCAGCTTGCCTGCTGCTTGGTACCTGCTTTTTTTTAACAAGGTCATACTAAATGTTTTCCTTCCATATTACATGAGCCACAAAACATGTTCCAGTCATTAGATAAGTCCGTTGTGCTAACCCCAATTTGCCCATTTTTTCTGTGTTTGTGCTCAAAAAACACACCCTTTTTTTTTTGCATTTAGACTGAGACTGGAAGGGTTTCATATCACTATGCATCAATGATCTTTTCATTATTGGCTGCTCCCTAAATATTTATGTCACCTGAAAACTTTATTAGTGATGATTTTATATTTTATACATTGTCATTTATAAAAATTTTAAACAGAAGTAAACCCACTGGAACTTCGGTGGAAATGCACCCAGTCAACAATGATTAGTGATTTATAATTATGTCTGGAGAGCTATCAATTAGCCTGATTTTAATCTATTTAATTGGTCCTATATAATATATTGTTCTAATTTCATAATCAAAATGTCACGAGTCACCAAGTCAAATGTCTCACAGGAGTTTTAGTGTATTATATTAACATAATTACCTTTAATAACTAAACTTCTAATCACATTACAGCAACAAGACCAAATTTCAACAGCGCTTATTGATTAACATTAATTATATTATTGTACTTTAATTCTTTGTTAATGAATTTCCATATAGTCTGTTATTTTGCACAGGACAGTAAGTCTGTTATTATCTTAGCCAATTGCTTTAGGTTTTCCTTTATGAATTTTGAGCTTCAAAGTAGTTTAAGAACTATAGAGAAGATAGCACCTATGGTCCAGGGAAGCTCTCTTTTAGAAACTAACTAAATTTCTGGCATACAAGTAATCTGTTGAGTTATTGTTAGTTCTGGTATCTGTGTGTTAAGTGAACTGTTTTTGGACTGGGAAGTGTTTCATCATCCTCTAAAGAGACTGCATTATGTGGCTTTTTCTCATCTATGAAAAGACTTGCTCATTGAAAGGTTCTACATTTTGAGTTACTACTCACATTGTATAGTATCATGCAACTACTTTTGTTAGGATTTCTTTTGTTGATTTACTTCAAAAATTCCTTTCTATTATTTTTAATTCTACTTGTCACAGATTTTCATTTTGTTCTTTTGCTTCCCTTATCAGTCTCCTTCAGCTACATCTTCAGTTCATATCATCTTCTTTTCATTTATGTTACATATATGCATAATCTTTATTTAAGCACATATATCTCACAAGCACCTAATGCTTTGATACTGGTAAACACACATGAGTTTATAGAGAAAGTGTAGCTTATTCATATTGTCACTTATGGAGTGTGTGTCTGATTTTGGTCCTCATCTTCAAATGCCAGTTAAATATATATTTTACATATGTATGTATATTGCTTCATAGTGTTGTATGAGGTCTGTATCTGAGGTAGAATTTCCCACCAGATTTGAAGGAAATTAAACAACTGATTAATAAATTATGAGATCTTAAATGTGTATGTCTTCATCAGAATAATAAGAAAAAAGTCTAAGACTTGGTTTTGCTGAGCAGAAAAAGGGAGAGACGACATATTTTGTAGGATGCATATATACAAGATCAATGCACAATACTGATACTCCTCAGAGGAAACGCTGACTTGTGCACTTGATGTTGACAGTTTAACAGGACACAGATGTCCTCACTTGGTGAGGTCTGCTTGAGCTTATGGAAACAAAACCAATAAAGGCATCATTTCAGGGATCCATTTATTTTGGAATGAATGAGTACCTGGAGTGATAGTATGGAGATGGGACTGGGCAAGCTGAGATGCAGCTTGGGGAAGGCTAGCACAGATGAATAAGCTCTGTCCTAGAGACTGAAGAACATTTTTCTTCTACATCACAATCCAGCTGTACCCCAGTACTGGTTAGGGCAGCTGCTGTCATTCTTATGATACCGTACTCCAGATGGCAATAAAGGGACAAAAAAGCAAGGACCTTTATTTAGTTGCATTTTATTTATCTCCCTCTGTAAGTGATTTATTTCTTCTACTGCAGTAATCCCCCTAATAAAAACTTCTGCTAATAATATTAAACTAAAATGGGAAATCAGCTCACAGACAAGAAGTTACTCATATCAGAATTGATCCAGTTTGCCCAGCCTGATATCTACCTCCTGCTTATCTAACTGAGATGAAGGGAGTATGTATTACATCTCATGGGAATCCCTTGCTCTGGGAGGATGAAATAACCTATCATACTTCCGTGAGAAGCACCTAGGCAACAGCTTCATGTTCTAACTATTGTTCTTTTCTTCTTTCCCTTTATATCTTTCCTACAAAAGACCAAAAACTTTTCTGAAGAGCATGACAGTTTCAGCAGCTCATCTGAAGAAGAGCTGTGCTATCCCTTCCCTCTATGTATGCATACAGGATAGGAGGCTGCACACCATAAAGCCAAACTCAGATTAAACTGAGATCTCCCAGTTTATGAACTAGCATTGTAATAATTAGTACATTATAGGAAATGTAGTGAATTTATTTATGAAAGAGAGTGGTTGTGACAGCAAATTTCAGTGTTACTACTGTGTGTTAGATGTGACACAGCATCTAAAATGTCAAGCCCAGCAAGGGACTTCAGCAGGGGAAACTTATCTGGTGAAATCTGGATGCTCAGCCATGTCCAGGTGGCAGGCTTTAGTCCCCCAAATAAATGACCAAATCACAAGTATGCTTAGTGTCTCAGACATTTCTGTGACTTCTGTGGCATTTTCTGGATCACCCTCTGCTTCTGGAACCAGGCACCCAATTCTTTTGCTGAATTTGTCTGATGGTGTTGAGAATACTGTATCTCCAGCTGCACTAGCATGGACTCTCACAGAAAAGCTGCCAGCACTTGCTCCACAGACACTTTTGCTGAGTTTGCTGTAATTGGGTCCTCCAGTGTATTGTACAGCTTTTTCCAAATGTAATAATTAGGATACCTTGGACCAGTAGGGCAGACTGACTGCCATTAGCAGTGCCTTTTTCTCCCTGTAACCACATGTGCACTAGTGTTTGGTTTTGTTATTGTAAAAGTAAAATCTGACTGTATTTCCCTTCTCTTCTTTTGATTCTAATGCTCATCTTGCCCCTGAACTTCTTGGGTGACATGGTGTAGTGAGGTGTCCCTGCCCCTGGGAGGGGAGTTGGAACTAGATGATCTTAAGGTCCTTTCCAACCCTAATTATTCTATGATTCTATGACGAGTGGATGGATTTTATCAGGTCCCATGCTGTGGAGGAGCTCTTCATTAAGGACTGTAGTGATAGGACAAGAGTTAATGGGTTCAGACTTAAACAGGGGAAGTTTAGAAATTCTTTCCTGTAAGGATTGTGAGGCACTGGAAGGGGTTGCCCATGGAAGTTGTGGATGCCCCATCACTGACGGTGTTCAAGGCCGGGTTGGACAGAGCCTTGGGTGGCATGATTTAGTGGGAGATGCTCCTGCTTATGGCAGGGGGGTTGGAACTATATGATCTTAAGGTCCTTTCTAACCTGAATTATTGTACAGTTCTATGATTCTATGACTTGTGCACCTTTAGGTTCTTAAGACAATCTCAAACCAGATTGTCTCCTACAGTGGACCCAGGGTCTTCATTCTCACAGTCCCTGCATCTGCCTTCCAAAACTTGGGTGGTGTGTACAAAGCATTTGCCAGTGAAGACTGAGGCAAAGTCATTAAGAACCTCATGCTTTTTCCAAATCCAGGGTAGCCAGTTCTCCTGATAGCTTCCAGAGGGGATCCACTTTGTCCCCAGGCTGTCTTTTATTTGCAATGTGCCTATAAAATCCCTTTCTGTTATCTTTCACTCCCCTAGCCAAGTTTAATTCTAGGTGGGCCTTAGCTTTCCTCACCTGGTCCCTAGCTTCCATGACAACATCCTTGTATTCTTCCCAGGCCACCTGTCCTTGCTTCCACCTTTTATAAGTCTCTTTCTTCCTTTGAAGTTTCCTCAGCAGTTTCTTATCTATCCAAGGAGGTCTCTTGGCCTTCCTGCAGTACTTCCTTCTAATAGGGATGTATCACTCCTGAGCTTGCAGCAGGTGATCCTTGAATATCAACCAATAGTCTCGACCCCCCCTGCCCTCTAGGTCTATATCCCATGGAACCTTACTAAGCAGGTTCCTGAAGAGGCCAAAGTCTGCTCTCTTGAAGTCCAGGGCAGTGAGCTTGCTGCATGCCCTTCTCACTGTCATGAGGATAGCAAACTTGACAATCTTATGATAGCTGCAACCAATGCTGCCCTGGAGTATCACATTTTCAACCAGCCCTTCCCTGTTGGTGAGGACAAGGTCAAGCACGGCACCTCTCCTTGTTGGTTCCTCTATTACTTGCAGAAGGAAGTTGTCTTCCACACAATCGAGGAACCGCCTGGATTGCTTGTTCTGGGCCGTACTGCCTCTCCAACAGATATCAGGATGGTTGAAGTTCCCCATGAGAAAAGGGCCCGAGAGTGTGAAGCTGTTCCTATCTGTCTATAGAGTGCTTCATCCACACAGTCCTCTTCATCAGGTGATAACAGATCCCCACAGTAATGTCTCCCATCACTGTTCTCTTTGACCCTGACCCACAAACTATTGACTGCTCACCTGTCCCCAGACAGAATTCCATACTCTCCAGCCTATCCCTAACATAAACTGCATCTCCCCCTCTCTGTCTGCTGGGCCTATCTTTTCTAAACAGCCAGTAACCTTCCATTCCAACACAACAGTCATAGGAGCCATCCCACCATGTTTCTCTGATGCCTATTATATCATACCCCCGTAGACGTGCACACATCTCTAATTCCTCTAGTTTGTTTCCCATACTATGTGTGTTTGTATAGAGGCATCTGAGCGAAGCTCCAAATGAAGCTGGCTCATTGGCTGGAGCACCCTCACCTCAAGAGAACAGTGCAGATGCCCTCTACCCCCCGAGCTCCTTTCGTCGGCCGTGTCTAGGTGCCTGTGCTGCCACCACTGGGGCAGCCACAGCAGAGCTCCCAGGCCTGGCCCTGGTCATATGGCGACTGCTCACCATCTGCGTGACCTGCCACACCACAGCCCTCATCACTTGTGCTCCCTGGGGCACGTTTTCACCCAGTCAGGGATGGTGCCTCTCCTCCTGGGACTGCCCCCTGTGAGTCAGCTGCTCGCATCAGCTGAGCTGCCGGCTCCTGGGCAAATCCTGTTGAGGACTTGAGGTTTCCTGGGTTGCTCTCGCCGCTCTGAGTAGAGGCTCCAGGACAGTGAGCTTTCCTCTGCTCAGGTGTTGAAGGTGGCCTCTCTCGAGGTCCTCACCTCAGCAATTGACCCAGATCATCCTCCTGTTGACCTATTCTGAGTTTAGAAAATGCTTAAAGGCCTTTAATTTTCAGGTGGTTTATTATGATATCTCTGATTTTTCATACCACTTACTAAACTGCTTGTTGTTTGTCAGTGTTATTAGCAACAATGGAATTTATTACTGCCGGTCATCAGGCAGAGAAAATAACTTATTCACACTTTTGGTTAAGCATGACACATGTTAGCAATACTTGGCAAAAATATTCTATTTCTTTCTGTTTTTCTATCTGTTATATATTTTCCCAAAAGCCCTTCACTGTAACTCTTCTTTTTACAGCAAATGAGCTCTTTCTAATCTGAAGAATTTACATCAAGTTAAAAAAGGAAATGCTATGGACTTCCTATTCTAAGGAAACCCTGAAATCATCACTTCACTAAGCAAAAGAGGAATAGGTAAACAGAAAATATTGTTAGCTAGTCAAAAAGCTGGTCTATGTTGTGCTTCAACATAATTTGGCAAAGAACAATGATCTGAAAGAAGCTTGGATTCTCAAGCAGCTAATAATAGTCATCATTCCTTATTTTGGGATTGCCCTCACTCCCCAAAAAATACTGCGATAAAAGTGAAGATTTCCACACTGCTATGAATGATGCTCAGAGTTTGCCTATGTCGTACTTTGAGGCCCCTCAAACAGTTCTGCGCACGGGGCG